>CAJQZJ010033120.1:569761-603075 GCA_907164525.1 Lophiomys imhausi | reverse complement strand
TTCTTCTTCTTCTTCTTCTTCTTCTTCTTCTTCTTCTTCTTCTTCTTTAGCAATACAAGTCCCTTCCAGTATAGCTAGAATGCTAGCTCAGAAGGGTGGCAGATGGAGAGGTAGGTTGTACTTGAGATCAGCCAGTGTAGACCAGAAGGTGTGGTATCCTTCATACCTTCAATATGTTCTAGAAATATCTAAAAGGATACTTCAACTTTAAGAATTGTCCCCAAGAACACTCCTCCATTGCTGGTGGGAGTGCAAACTTCTACATCCACTCTGTAAAGCAATCTGGCAGTTTCTCAGAAAATTCAGAATAGTTCTGCCTCAAGACCCAGCTATACCACTCCTGGGCATATACCCAAAAGATGCTCCACCATACCTCAAAGACACTTGTTCAACTATGTTCATAGCAGCTTTATTCATAATAGCTAGAAACTGGAAACAACACAAATGCCCTTCAAATGAAGAATGAATAAACAAAATGTGGAATATTTACACAACTGAATACTACTCAGTTATTAAAAACAAGCAAATCATGAAATTTTGAAGGCAAATAGATGGAACTAGAAAATATCATCCTGAGTGAGGTAACCCAGACCCAGAAAGACACACATGGTATGTACTCACTTATAAGTGGATATGGGCCATAAAGTACGGGATAACCAGGCTATAATCCACAGACCCAAGGAAGCTAAGTAACAAGGAAGGCCCAAGGGAAGATGCTTGAATCTCATTCAGAGGGGGAAATAAAATATACATCTGAAGTAGATGGAGGGAGGAAACTGGGTGGGAGAGGGATAGGAAAGAGAACAGGGGTGGGGATCAGGGGTAGGGAGGGAGGAAGGTTGGGTGGGAGAATGGAAATAAGTGGAGGGCACCTATGAGACAGGGAAGCTTTCGGCAGTCTATGGGGGTGACCATAGCTGAGACTTCTACCAGTGGGGTATATGGAGCCTGAAGTGGCCACCTCCTGTAGCCAGGAAGGACTTCCAGTGGACACCAACTCACCCACAAAACCTTCAACTCAAAATTCTTCCTGCCTATAGATGTGTGGGGATAAAGATGGAGTACAGAATGAGGGAATGGCCAACCAATGACTGGCCCAACTTGAGACTCACCCCATGGGAGAGAGCCAACCCCAGACACCATTAATAATATTCTGGTATGATTGTAGATAGAGTCTATCATAACTGTCTTCTGAGAAGCTTCATCCAGCAACTGATGGAAACAGATGCAGAGACTTACACCCAAAAAATAGATGGAGCTTCGGGGAATATTGTGGAAGAATTGGGGGAAGGAGTAATCATGGACACCACAAGAAGAGTTACAGAGTAAACTAACCTGGGCCCATGGGGGCTCACAGAGACTGAACCATTAACCGGAGAGCATGTGTGGGCTGGACCTAGGCTCCCTACACATGTAGCAAAAGTGCAGCTTGGTCTTCATGTGGGCCCCCTAGCAACTGGAGAGGCTGTCTCTTACTGTGTTGCCTGCAATTTGATTCCTTTCACATAGCTAGGCTGCCTTGCTTGGCCTCAGTGGGAGAAGAAAGATCCACTTAATCCTGCTCCGACTTGATGTACCAGGGTGGGATGGTACCATGGGGGTTCCTCCCCTTCTCTGAGGATAAGGGGATGAGAGAATGGGGTAAAGGTGTGAAGGTGGGATTGGAAGGAGAGAATGGGGGCTGCAATAACGCTGTAAAGTGAATTAAATAAATAAATAAATAAAATTTTTAGGAAAGAATTGCCCCCAAATAAGTTTTAAACCCCTCAAAGGACAAAGGACTGCTTTAGTCAGGGTTCTCTAGAGGAATAGAACCAATAGAATGAATATATATTACAAAATGGATCTTCTGAGAGTTCATAATATAGATTAGTAAACCCAAAAGTGGCTGTCTATACCAGGTGCTGCTCAGTCCATGAGACTGGGGGCCTCAACCATCCCAATCTGGTGCCGAAAGCCTGGAGAAATTTTAGAGAATCCAGGGTCTTCAGACCACATCAGACAGCTGAACAGACTGGGTTCTGATGGTGGAGAAGCACAGGACCAACTACATCAGGAGACACACAATCAGCAGAGTCAAGCAGTATGGAAAGCTGTTCTTTCCTCAGACCCCTTATATCTGAGCTCTTCTCCCTTCAGTTAATCCTTACTGGAAACATTCTTACAGACCAACAGGTGTGTCTCTTAGTTGATTCCAAACTCAATCAAGTTGACAGTCAAGAGTGACAGTCAAGAGTCACTCATTGCTTCCTGGGGCACCTGACAACATAAAGTTGTTGTCCCATGTAACCATGGCTTCCATTCAGAAACCGTCTTAGGTCACAGACCTGGCTCCAAGCTGCATCTAATACTTCCCTAAACCGCCACCTCCACTGAGCACCTTCCTGCTGCTAATTTAGAATTCTTCAAACAGCCTAGAACAAAGACTTCAGGCCTCTTTATCTCTGAAGATTCACTTCCCCTAACCCCACCAATTGCAAGAAGAATTCATAAAGTGATATAAAGCGCATGCTGCATTAGCAAGGAGAGGACATGGTATCCCAAACAAACAAAGCAGCATGAAGGGGGAGCTAGTGATTTGAATTCTAAGAAGTTTTCCCTTGGGGAAAAAGAAAAAAAAAAAAAAAAAAAAAGCTTTGTAGTGAGGTTGTGGTAACCAGAAAGGAGAAGAGGAAGCAGAGCTACAGAGAGAGCTCAGGATGACTTGAAAAACAAATGCATCTCTACATTTTAGGAGTTAGAGGAGCACACCATGAAATCCCAGCTGATATCAAGCAGTGAGCAAGCCCAGAGCTATACCCCTGATCCAACCCAGAGTGTAAACCCCTGCCCCACCCCCATCCTAGCTCCACCCCTGCCCCACCCCCGGAAGATTCAGAGGGCTCCTGGTTAAGATTGGCCCTATAATTAGTTGGAACAAGCAGTAGCCCAGAGCTGCAAAATATTAGAAACAATGAAAACACAGAGTGACTGAAGGTCCTATGACTGACTTTGCCTAGCAGGCGCCAACACTTCCTCCTGGAGCAATGAGAGTCTTCATTCCACCTTCGCTTTCGGTCAGAGACATACAGTATTGATTTCCAACATTAAATTGCACAGAGTCTTTTGACCATTGTGTCTGGGTGTCTGGGTTTATTTATTTATACACAAATAAACAAATATACATGCATGCATACATACATACATAGGTATGTACGTACAAAAACAAAAGGGGAAAAACCTAAATGAGTTACACAATTTGATATACTGTGCATTCAAACTTATTTTAAGACTCAAATTTCACTGATTTATGTAACACCTTTACTACCTGAATCCCTATGACAAGATGAAGTTTTAAAGAACTTTAAACTGGATTTGTTTAAATAAAAGATCCACTGTAGAGCCGTCTTTCTGTGTGATGACTCCTAACTCTCACCTACCCACCACTACACACATCTAGCAGAGGCCACTGAACTGTGTGCTTAGCAACGGCCAGGAAGTACTGTTTCTAAACCCTGTGACTCCCACAGCCACTCTTATAATGTAATGCAATCAAATAATATTTGAAAACTATCTAAATCAGGGCTAGAGAAATGGATCAGAGATTAACAGAGCCCACTGCTCTTGCAGAGGACCTGAATTGGGTCCCCATTCCTACTTCTGGTGGCTCCCAACTGCCTATAACTCCAGCTCCAGGGGATCCAATGCCCTGTTCTGGTTTCCACAGGAATCACACACAGCTGCGCATACTCAAATAGGTACCCACATAGATAAAAAATTATTTGTGAGACAAGCAAGTCACAGACATATAGAGGGTAGAAGATGTACTGTCTGTAAAACTCCTGTCAGAAAGAAGTCATGCGGAGAAGTCACCTAAAAGTTGCATCCAAGCAAAGGAGCAAGTGGAGGATTGAGGCAGCAATGGCCAGGAAAGCCAGGGGACACCAATCTAGCACAATCCACTTCAGAAACTGAAACCGGATACCATAACGGATGTGGCGCAGATGTCACACATGAGAGGAGCCAATGGAGGGCACTGCTCACAGGGTCACACCCAACGGTGAGGTCTCAAAATACTTCCTAAGACTAAGAGACTACAGTATAATTGTGGGCTTTAAATTTAAATGAATATGTAAGAACCACATGAAGTATTTGTTGTGATTCCTATTTTAGCATAGTTTTCATTAGAAAAGGGACTAAAGTGTCAGGGGAAAGCAAATTGAGACTGCCTTTCAATTTCATCTCACACCAGTCAGAAGGGCTAGGGGACAAGTGACAACAGACACTAGCCAGGATGCAAGGGAAAGATGAGTCCCCCACATACTGCTCGAAGGAATGCAAACTGGTGCAGTCATTATGGAAACCAGTACAGAGGTTCCCCAGAAAAAGTTAAAAATGGAACTATGATATGCCCTCCTCTACCACCCTTGGGTATTTATCCAAGGAATTTAAGTCAGCATATCAGAGAGATATGCATACATCCATGTTTATTGCTGTACCTTCTACAACAGCCAAGTTACAGAACTCAATTGGATGTCTGTCAACAGATGAGTGGGTTCTAAACAGATGTGTGGGGTACATGTACATAAAGGAATTTTATTCATCCAGAAAAGAATAAAAAATAACACTCTCAGGGAAAAGTGGGTTGAACTGGAGATTATTATGTTATGCAAAGATATTGCATGTTTTCTCTCCAATGGATAGTTCAGATTTCTGTGTGTAAGAGAGTGTATGTATGTGTGTGTATGCATGTGTGTGTGAGTGTATGTATGTAAATCTGTGTGAGAGTATATGTATGTGTATGTGTCTGAGTGTGTACGTGTGCATGTGAGTGTGTATGTGTGTCTATGTGTGAGTGTGTATATGTATTATGTGAGTGTGTGTGTGAAAGTGTATCTGTGAGTGTGTATTGCATGTATATGTGTGAATGTGTGTATGTGAGTGTGTGTGTAACTATATGTGTGTGACAGAATGTGTGTAAGTGTGTGTGAGAGTGTATGTATGTATGTATATGTGTGTGTATATGACTGTCTGTGTGAGTGTATGTGTGATAGAATATATGTGTGTGAGAGTGTATGTGTATGAGTGTGTATGTGTGTGAGAGTGTATGTGTGTCTGTGTGTGTATGTGTGTATGTGAGTGTGTGTATGTGTGTGAATATGTATGTGTGTATGTGAGTGTGTGTGTGTGTTTGTATGTGTGTAAACAGAAGGTGAGGAAATACAAGTGGCATGAGAGCAGAAATGCTCCCATTGGGGAGAAGACCAACAAGAGGAAGGAGAAGAAGGAGGCCAATGGGAAGAGGAACAAACAATAACAGGATATAATGACATACATCATGAACATGCCACAGTGAAGCATTTGTACCAACCTAATAATTAATTTAAAATAAAAAATAAACATGTAAATATACTTTTTCTCTGTATTGAAAAAGAAAAAGAGGGGAGCTGGGAAAAAGGCTCAGTGGGTAAAATATTAGTCACACAGCATGAGGAAACCTGAGTTCAGACCCCAGAACCCACACAAAGTCAGGCATGGAGGCTCCTGTCTGTAATCTCAGTGCTCATTCTGTGAGACAGGATGCAGACAGGAGGATTTGCAGAAGTTGCTGGGCCAGCTAGTGTGGTACACACAGTAGCAGGCAACAAGGAGATGCTGTCTCAAACAAAGAAGGCCAAGACCAAAGCCGAAAGTTGTCCTCCTTCACACATGTGCTGTCACACACATGCCCCTGTATTTATACAACACACACAAATTTAAATCTTTTTAATTAAAATTTAAAAAACTACATTCTGAAGGCTGGGGAGCTGTCTCAGGCAGTAACAGTGCTTACCGTGCAAGCAAGAGGACCTGAGATCCGATCCACAACACCCACTTTAAAAAGTTGGGCATGGGAACTGTCCAGGCAGCCACTGGTATGTCATTTCTTAGTTTTGGAAGCTGCGGGCCCTGCACTTCCTATATAATCAGATATATTTATCCCTCTCAGGTCTCTGAGGTGGTTGAAGAATAGATAGCTAGAGTCTCATAGTTAAATTTTGAGTTGTTTAGGAGTCAAGAGAGTGTTATAGATCTAAGAAGATACTTTTGCCGGGCGGTGGTGGCGCACGCCTTTAATCCCAGCACTTGGGAGGCAGAGGCAGGCGGATCTTTGTGAGTTCGAGGCCAGCCTGGTCTACAAAGCGAGTCCAGGACAGCCAGAGATATTCAGAGAAACCCTGTCTCGAAAAACCAAAAAAAAAAAAAAAAAAGAAGATACTTTTAAAATTGTGTTGCAAGTTAGTATGAATGTTGAGTCAGATATAGAACTTTAAACTCATGGAGATGGTTAGATAGTAGAATGTTAAAGTCAGGGGCCAAATACATATGGACTGGACATTGGGAATGTATGCTAAGCCTTATAACTCTCATTATTGTGGCCTATTTATTTCTGTTGTTTTGTATTGTATTTATTGTTATAAGAGAAAGAACCATTTGTTGGACTGAAAGGGAAAGCTGTTGGGGGGAAAAGATCTACCTTAAACTAAAAAAAAAGGGTAGAGGATGGGGAAGTTGAGGGGGAAGAGGGTGGAAGGGTGGGACAGGAGGGGGGAGTAGGGAGGGGATGTGATTGAGATGTAACTTGAAGAAATAAAAAATAAATTATAAAAAAAAAGTTGGGCATGGCCACACACACCTGTAACCCCAGCACTTTGGACTGAACTAGGAGAACCACTGAAGCTAAGCTCCACGTTTGGTGGTCTCAAGGAAATAAAGCAGAGTGATAGAATGGGACACTCAGTATCCTCCTGTGTCTTCTTCCAATAAACACATACACACATGGGCATTTGTAACAGACACACAAAGTATATGTTCTCACTTAAAATGCTGCTCTCTAATTTTTCTGCAGACAAGGCAAATCCTACAATGCCCTGAAGTAGGATATGTGCAGTGACTACAATACACACATCCTATTTATCAATAGCCTTGTAGGCTGTCTCACATAGACCTTTCACCATAAACCTTGATGCAATTTCTACATCACCAAATATCACAATAGAACTGGCTGACTTTATCTACTTGCAGTACGTCATTTGTTCAATCAAAATAAAATCCGGAGGCTTACGTACTATATCTCAGAAATTCTGACCTGTGAGAATTCTTCGTATTCTAAGTAGAAAGGGCTATTCAAATGTCAGTGGCTGCTTTAGCAGTTCCCAGATATTGGCTTTCCTTTGGCAGCTCTTGGCTGCTCTTGAGAAAGAAAAGACACTTGATAAGTTTCACAGTGGTAGCAGAGGTCTCAACCACTGCCACCTTTTGTGTGGGAATCGGAGGCTATTCTCATGTAACCCACACTAAAGGCTGCAGAATTCAGCTAGGTGGCCTCACAGAGGACAGAATGTTGGGTAGGCAGCACCACCTAATGGCTGCTGGACAGAGCCTGTATCACCACCTTGA
This sequence comes from Lophiomys imhausi, assembly GCA_907164525.1. Taxonomy (NCBI): domain Eukaryota; kingdom Metazoa; phylum Chordata; class Mammalia; order Rodentia; family Muridae; genus Lophiomys; species Lophiomys imhausi. Next base: position 595,656 of record CAJQZJ010033120.1, on the reverse strand, counting down.
GTATATGGGCTGCTTGCTACCTTTTAATAGAGATATAGGCAGAATAGGCATCTGTGCTGTTATTTTTAAACCAAAGTCCAAAGAGGCATATCGCCTAGACCACCTGCTCATATGCTGGTGGGAGTAGGACTGGACAATGTGAAGATTACTGGAGCTAATAGTAACCACTTAGTGTTTGCTGATGGACTCATGGACTCAGGGCTCCACCACTGATAAGCATCTATCCTGTGTTCTGCTAAAGTCACCTTTTGTAATTTTTGCTGCAGCCAAAGAAAACAGAAATAAAACACCTTAGAATGAAAACTGCTGTGATATGCAATGTCTTAGCACCTGTCCAAAAACTTCAAGGGGATCTGCACTAGATTCTCTTTCCAAAGAGTAGCTTCAAAAGAAGCTGATGAAGATAAGAGTAGGTGTCTCCCTCTCATTGCTAACCACGGACCTGAAGAAATGTTGCCTTTAGCTTTTTCCACCCTAACTGTGAATTGCCATCAATCAGAAACAATCCAAATCCTGGGTACCCAAAGGAACAAAGCATGTTGTTTTATTGGACTAATTTATGAAAACATTCAATTTCATTGCTTGCTCATAACTTCTCTGGAAAACATAACCCGACCACCACCACCACCACCACCACCACCACCACCCCCATCTCCTCCTACTGCTGTTGAGGCTGTTTTTTGTCTTTGGGGTTCGACTCCTTGATTTTTCCTCCTCGCTGAGTCTCTGACTACTCATTCACTTTCTCATGAGCATCCTGGTGTTCCGGGGCCCATGTATCTACCTCTACACCCTCCCTCGAATTTTCAATTTCACATTATTCCAACCAGACACCTTGGGTTGTGTTTGCTTTGTGGCTTCTTTGGACAGTCTCGATGCATAGCGTAGGCTGATGATACATGTGTATGATCCTTTTGCCAAAGGCTCCTGTAGGTCTGGGATTGCAGGTGAGTGAGTGCCACCACATCTGAATGCCATTCTAGTTTTGAACAGTGAGCATTGCCGAGGGACAAAGCCACATACCTTTGGATCTGTTCATACATATCTATAGCCCGTCAGGGCTATTCAAGCCCACCTCACATGGGTCCAGTGAGAAATTCTGTTCACTTTCTACTGACTTCTGTTGAGTTTCTATTTTTAGCTCTTCCACTCCTTCTCGTGCTTCTCAAGGCCTCAGCAAACCACAGCAAGACTATCACGGCACTTACCTCTCTGAACTCATAGATGACTTCCATTTCAACTCCCTTGATTTTCCACTTTTAAGCTTCAAACTTCTCTCCTTCTCACTGTCCCCCTTTCCCTTGCATTCCTCCAGACACTTCTTTCACAGCTCTCCATTTATTCCCCAGATGTTTAACCTATAGATCTGCTCCTCTCCACTCCATCTCTCCCTCTCTTTGGAACCTTCCTTCTTTGGCCAAAAACACTACTCGTAGCCTGGGCACAGCAGCACATACCTATAATAGGAGAGCACCTCAGAGGCTGAGGCAGCAGAACAGCAAATTCACGGTGAGTGTGGTCAGCATAGCAAGACTCTGTCTCAAAGCAACAATAGTCCCCCCTGCACAGTGGTGCTCTCACCATCTTGCACCCCACCCCCAGCCTAGCCAGGTCACCTTTTCCCCTCCTACAATCTGCACCCCTTTGCTATAGACACCATGCCTGCAGCAATGTCTGTCTCCTCTCACTCTCCACGCTGGATGCCCAGCCATGCCTCCATGTGGCACTAAACATAGATGGATAATGCTGAAGTTGGCCTGATGTCTACTGCCACTTCAGATAATGGAAGAAACAGAGGAAAGCTGTAAGCTTCGCTGCAGAGTATGATGATCCCTTTAGGTGATTCTAGGGGCTTCTCCATGAAACAGCAGTTTTAGTTGAAGATGTGGCTCATACACAACTAATTAACCCAACACAAATGACAGAAGCCTGGTTGCGCCCTGGGCCCCACTATTGGATGACCAGACTTAGCTACCATCTAGGCCTCGATCCAGCGCTCTGAGTTGGTCCACCCTAGCATCTACCCCATTCAACTAGCTGCAGGAGTATGGGAAGGAGCCGGGCCTGCAGAACTAAAGCTGCAGGACCACAATGACTCTGGCAACAGCAGGAGATGTGGACCAAGTCTTGGTCATTTATTTTTGGTCTACTGTTTATGGTGCTTCAGAAACCAGAAACTTTGAACCAGACCAACATGTTACGTATTAGATATTTCCATGCAAAGCTATCTCAGTAAAAATAATAATCATAAGCAATAGTAACCATGTGGCACACTGCAGTTTCCAATGCTACTACAACTAAGAAATAGTTGATGGAGAGGAGGAAAAGATAGAGGAATGGAGTGGTGAGAGGCAGAACTACATACACGACAGCAGTGACAGATGTGAGAGAACTCTGCAGTGGACAGGGGAATGTGTTGTCTCTGAATAAGGCCAATATGCAACAGCCTGGTGCTTGCACTCCAACTCAGCCCCTGAGCACACTGCCCAGTCTCACGATCTCCCTGCTTCTAAGCAATGACAGGATGTTCAGGATGAAGAACGGGTTATTTTTGGGATTGGACCTCCACAAAAGACCACTATGGTCCATGCTGTCCCTGAAGAGCACTTTGGTATTCATGATCTACTGCCTCAGGCCATGTTGAAACCTGAGGTTCATATGGATGTCTATGGTCCTGCAGTAGCTGGGATCTGTGTTGGGGTCCATGGCCCGTGTCACCACCAAAGGCCATGCAGGTGTCTAAAGTCTCTGTGCTGCCACCAAGGGCCATGTCTGGGCCTATAGTCCTTCTACAGCCAGAGTCTGTGTTGATGTCCACCACCAGTATTTCCCCTCAAGGCCAGGAAGATGTCCATGGTCTGTACTGTAACCTGAAGCCATGTTGATGTCCGTAGCCCATGCCGCCTCCATAAACCATGTGTAAGTCCACGATATGTGCTTCTGCTGACTGCGAATGGCGAGGAAGCTACCTTTGCCATGATACTAATAACTATAGACTCACAGTTGAGAAAGAGGGACACAAAAGGCTTCTGTGACAAACCCTTCTGCCACCCCACCCCAAAAAAGTAACAGCCTATACATAAAGCCACCAGTAAGAAGTCTTAAAAATCATGAGAAAGATGGTAAAGTACAGCTTTCCACAATGTATGGCTTCTGGGGTAGGGAGTGAGGATGGACTTAACTCAGTTGTCTTTAAGGGTCTGGCCACAGGGAGTTTCGCCATGCTCCAGTGAGTATATGGGCAACACAAGTTGGACTTGGTTTGTTTGTTGTTTTATTCTTTTTCTTTTTATTTTGGAGAGGGGAGAGATCACAAGGGTGGACCTAGGAGGACTGGGAAGAAAGTGTACTCAGGGTTCACAATGTGAAATTCCCACATAATCAATAAAATATTATGAAAATAATAGGAGCAGGAGTAGTAGTGACAACACCAACAGGAATATATCTCTTCCTCGAACCTCTTGTCAACAAAGCAAAGCTTCATCCTGCTCTCCTCTTTGTTGAACTCCTAGAGTTAGCAGTTTGAACTTCACCACTGTGTCTTCCCACTCGTTTAATTCTCTAATTACTAGCAAATTTTCCTGTCACCATCAATGGCCTTGTGGCTCTTAAATCACTAGTATGTTGATTACCCAGTCAAAACATCTGATCTTGGACTTCCTCTTTGCTATCCCTTTGAAGTAACAGGCCCACTACCAACATTATAAATCCCTTCCTGCTTTGACTTCCAAGGACTTAGACCTGCCTTACCCCTCTGCCTCATCTCCAGCCATTCCCTCTTCTCGCCCTGTTTCCTTTGTTTTGTGTTTTGGCATGACCTCTGTAGTAACCACACACACCTAATGCTTGGGATTCATAAAAGAGTGACTTAGATAGCTCTGTCAACTTGACGCATCACAGAGTAACCTGGGAAGGGAGCCACAACTGAGGGATTGCTGGGATCACACTGGCCTGTGGTCATGTCCGAAGAGGATTATCTTGATTGTTAATGGATATGGGTGCCAGCCCATTGTGTTCAGTGTCTCTCTGGGTTGTATACAAAAGTTGGCCTTTGAATCAACACTCCTCCATGGTTTCTGCTTTAATCTCCTGTGTGAGTGCCTGCCCTAGCTTCCTTCAATGATGGATATGACCTAGAAGCATAAGCCAGATAAATCCTTTCCTCCCTTAAGATACTTTAAGCCCGAATATTTGATCATAGCCACAAGAAAGAGAATAGAACAGAGAACAAGGCAAGGCAAGGCAAGGCTTTGCATCTATGAAGCTAACATTCCACAGGGAGACAGAAAATAACTAACTAGCAAATTACTTAGTATGTTAAAAAGTGAAGCAAATGTGACTACTATCTGTTCCACATATGAGATGGTAGAAGCCCAAGGAATAAATACTTTCCACAAGTACTTACAATATACATTAGAATTCTTCCAACTCAGTGTTCAGATTGAAGCCCATGCTTACCAACTTATGCTACACAACACCATCAATAACCACATAAAGACCTTTTGAAGATGACATCTTGGACGGAAAAGGGCTCTTTGCAGTGTATTTCACTTTCTTCAGTCCTCACTGCTTCCCTTAGAGCCTGCTCTGTTGTTATGCCCCTGACCACAGTGGTCAGCCTACAGCAGGTCACCCTCCACCCACAATCCAGTCACAGAGAGGGAGAGAACCACTGACAGCCTTACTTTCTTTCAGTCACCTAGTACAGACAGCTTGGAGTTTTGAAGAATGTCACCATCTGCTGTGATTAGAATATGAAATGTTCTCTATAGGCTCATGTATTTGAACACTTGGTCCCCAGGTGGTGGTGCTGCTTGGGTAGTTTATGGAACATTTAGGAAGTGGAGCCTTGCTAGGAAGTACATTACTGCAGGATGGGGGAGCGGGGCTATGATGTTTATAGCCTGGCCCTACTTACTGTTCTCTCTGTCTCTGTCTGTTTTTCTCTCCCTCTCCCTCTTCCTCTCCCTCTCTCTCTTCTTCCCCTTCCCGCTCTCCCTCTCCCTCTCCCTGTTCCTCCCCCTCCCACTCCCCCTCCTCCTCCCTCTCTCTCTCTCTTTCTCTCTAGTTCTCTCCTCCCTATATGTGGATAATATGTGACCAGTCTGCTCTCTGACTGCCAGACTGGCCTCTAAGATGTCAGGTCTTTCCGCCTTTGTGGACTATACCCCTCTCTGGAATCATAAGCCAAAGGAAACCCTTTCTTCTTTAAATTGTTTTTTGTCAGTAGCAAGCAGAGAGAGGGCATACTAGGAATAGAATAGCCCTAGTGTTTTGAAACCACAAAGTACCTCCCAGCAATATACCTCCTTCAACAAGGCCACACCTCCTAATCCTTCCCAAACAATTTCATCAACTGGGGAACAAGTATTCAAATATATAAGACTATGGAGCCATTTTCACTTAAACTACTATGTATTTATACCTAAAACATAAACTCAGTTGTTCCTCCTGTCATGCCCTTTCTCCACCATCATGGACTCTAAGCCTCTGAAAGTATAAGCCCAAATTAAATGTGATTTTTTATGTTGCCTTGCTCATGGTATATATCACAGCAATAGAAAAGTAACTAAGACAAAATACATAAGTGAACCACCCAAGTCATCTACTCCAGGTCTCCCCAGCTTCTGGAAAATGTCTATAGATAAATTCGTCTAGACTAAGGGACCCAGAAAAAGGCAAGGTAGATGTTCCTTGTGCCCCATGTCACATCATTGAAGACATAGATTATTAGTTTTCCTCCTCTTGTTGTTTCTATCCCTTCAACCCTAAGCTAAATGAAATAATTAATTAAGAAATATTAGTTGAATAAGTAAACAAATAACTAAACCTGTGCTTTGCCACTTGCTGAAGCTACATGCATGACTAAGACATATCCCAGCCATCAAGGAACAAGTTTAGCTAGTATGCTGAGGACATGGACATTCAAATTTAACATATTTAAGCTGATAGTCACACAAAAGTCAATTAAGAGTTCTCAAAGAAATACATAGAAATTAATTTAGTATAAAAAAAAAACTGACCTTTTACTTCATGCCAAGTCCTCTATCTGGTATAAAGTGAAAGATTAATCAATGTTGGTTGAGTGTATGCTGAGTAGAGGTGCTGGCTTGCAAGCCTGACAACCTGAGTTTGATTCCAGGATCCCACAAGGTGGCAGGAGAGAACAGACTCCCAAAAGTCTGTCCCTCTGACCCATACATGTGTGCATATGTACCCATGTGTACATACATATATGTGCACACACACTAAGTGAAATAATTAAGAAATATTAGTTGAATAAATAAATAAATAAATAAACCTGTGGTTTGCCACTTGCTGAAGTTACATGCATCACTAAGGCATGTCCCAACCATCAAGGAACAAGTTTAGCTTGCATGCTGAGCACATGGACATTCAAATTTAACACATTTAAAAATGAAAAGGTAAATCTGTTCTTGTTTGCTTCCTCCACATTCTTAATCTCATTTAGCCTGAGTCATTATGTGTCCCTCCCTATGGGCTTCCTGGTCTACCAAGCCCATGACTCAGTTCCCTTCCCACTACTAATGTCCTTAGCGATGGTTCTATTGGCTCTCTCCTCAGAGCAGCTGACTAATTAGCTGTAGTATGCCCGGCCCATGTGTTGGACACACAGATGACTCCTGTCACTGTGAGAGCATATGAGAGAGGAACTTAAGGGATGAAGGATCCAGTCCTGAGTCACTCAGCCCGTGCACTTGTGGTAGGGAAAACAGCCATCTTCTTCTCACCTCATGGTCACTAAGGAGCAGGAGAGACAGACAAACAGAGAGAGAGAGAGAGAGAGAGATTATGCACTCATGTTCCTATTCCATTTTAGCATGTGGTATGGGGTCACCATCATTCTCTCTGGAATCCTCTCACAGACATACTCAGAAGTGTGCTAAACTAATCTTCTAGGCACTTCTCAATCAAAACAGTCAGCTGTCAAAATTAACTTCCACAGCCACCTGTCCCTTCCTGGCCACAGAATATCTTCGATATTTCTTAGACTATTACCTCACCAACTCCCATTTTCAAAACACTGATTGGTTTCCCATTTCCTCTACTCTTTCAGCCATAGTCATTCACAATAACTCCCTATCTACACCTCCAGTCTTACATAAGACATACCTCTCCCTCTTGCCAGATATCTATGCACTCTCAGTTCAGTCTTGAGAGTGATGTCTAAAGCTACACTCTCCAATTTCAGCTCCCTCTTACTAAAACATCCATGATCTCCACTCCCTCAAGGGTCTGACTCAGGTCTCTTATATCTGTCATAAGTTATTAGGGCCAGACCCATGTGTTTCCATATTCTTAGAGTCTTCTTTCAAAATAAAATAGGGCCATCCAGGTAGCTGAGCCAGTAAAGGCATCTGCTACCACACCTGACAACCTAGGTTTGACCTCAGGACCTACATGGTGGAAGGAGAGAATCAACTTCTTCAATCTTTCCTCTGACCTCCACACATGTGTCACAGCACAAATACACATGCGCGCAAACACACACACACACACACACACACACACACACACACACACACGAATAAATAAATTGATTAATTAACACATGCATAAATTAATTAATTACATTTTTTAAAGAATAAAAACGGGAGCGAAGATGGCGGCGACCTACACTGACGCATTCTGAATGCGGGGAAAAAAGAGCCATAAAAAACACAGAGTTATTGGGCACTGTGCAAAAACCGGAGGGGCTAGACCCCCCCCCGGAACACTCACAGCTCCCAAGGGACTGTTAAAAGTCCCAGGGCAAGGCTCTCCCCATCTCTCACAGACACGGAGGCCACTAAACCGGGGACTCGGGAACTCCCATTTGAAGAGGCGCCTGGTAAGATCGTTCCCAACTTACAGCAGGCAGAATCAGGGCCCACTTGGCCATAGATCGCTGCCCTATTGGGCTCCCCACACATCAGATTGAACTTATACCCACTTAGAAAAGGTTGCGAGATAGTGGAAGCCTTAGCAAGGAACAAACAGGAGGCTCAGCGGGTGGTCCGCAGCAGCTAGTGAAGCGGAAGGCGGTAGGTTCCGAGAGAGCGCAGGAAGCTGGGAACACAAAAGCAGGCGGGAGCGGCCAAATCTCCCACACTCACTAGAGCGCAGCTGGGGAGAGAGCACTGCTGGCAGGGCCAAATCCCCGCGAACCCACGGCAGGTCATCTGGGGAGAGAGACAGGCGTGGGTGGGACCAGGGGTCCGTGCACCCACGGCGGAGCTGCTGGGACGAGAGGTGCACTCAGGCAGCCGGAGGATCTGGGGCTTGGGGTACCCACGGGACCGTGGCGGCGCAGACAGGAAGGAAATCAGGCACAGGGTCCAGCCCTGTGGCGAGAAGACTAGAGAGAAACCAGAAATCCGGACCATAGCTGTATCCTGGAAAATCCAGACATATCAGGTGTGGAGCCAGACCCTGTCAGCCTCCGGGGCGACAAACAAAGCCTACAGAATTTGTGCCCGGGCAAACAGGCCCATATCATCAGAAGCATTACAGGCTGATAACTCAGAGTGCAACATAGAGAAGTCTGAATTGGGAGCAGTGAAACAATCCTGGTCCATTACTCACAACCTGGGAATAGGCTGCACCAGATCACAGTGCCTCTGGCCATGAAAATCACAGTGACCTTGAAATCCCCCTGTGAGCAACGACAGATAGCCAAGTAACTCGTCCCATGCACCAAATCATCCACTGTGGTTCCAAGCACAGAAAACAGACAGCTAAATGCATCCAATGGTGAAAGGTCAAAAAAAAAATAGAAATCAAGGAATTATGACTCCAACAAAGCAGAACCACCCTAGCTCATCCAATTCGGATGACCACACACCAACAGAAACACATGAAAACATTGACAATTCTGCAGTATGGAAAGTGATAGAGTCCCTGCAAGAAGAATTTAAATCTATGAAGGAATTCAAAGAAACCACAATTCTACAAATCAAAACAAGGAACAACACCATTAAAGAGCTCCAAGCCAAGGTGACAGAGCTTGAACAGGAAAAGGAAAGAGCTATGAAAGATTTTCATACAAAAACAAGCAAGCTGGAGAAGGAAATGTACAAAACGAACAAAACCATACAAGACATGAAAATAGAAATAGAAACAATAAAGAAAACACAGTCAGAGTTAAAAGAGGAAGTGGAGAACCAAGGGAAGAGAACAGGAACTACGGATGTGAGTATCAACAATAGGATGCAAGAGATGGAAGACAGGATCTCAGGCATGGAAGACTCAGTGGAAGAAATCAGTACATCATCCAAAGAAAATGAGAAGGCTAAAAAATCTCTCACCCACAACATCCAAGAAATCAAGGACTCATTGAAAAGACGGAACCTAAGAATTATAGGTATAGAGGAAAGAGAAGACTCCCGACTCCAAGGTCCAGGAAATATCTTCAACAAAATCATAGAGGAAAACTTCCCAAACCTGAAAAAAGAGATGCCAATAAAAATCCAAGAGGCATACAGAACACCAAACAGATTAGACCAGAAAAGAAACTCCTCTCGCCACATAATAATTGAAACCCCAAATGTACAGAACAAAGAAAGAATATTAAAGGCTGTAAGAGAAAAAGGTCAAGTCACATACAATGGCAGACCCATCAGAATTACACCTGACTTCTCCCCAGAAACGATAAAAGCTAGAAGGGCCTGGTCAGATATACTACAAGTCCTAAGAGATCATAGATGCCCACCCAGACTACTTTACCCAGCAAAACTCTCTATCAACATAGATGGAGAAAACAAGATATTCCATGACAAAATTAAATTTAAACAATATCTACCCACAAACCCAGCCCTACAGAAAATCCTAGAAGGAAAATCCCAACCCAGAGAAGAAAACTCCACCCAAGAAAACAAAGGGAATAGAAAACCCATCAGCAACTAAACCAAAAGAGGAACAGAACCACCGCCTATACCAAACTAATGGGAAATAACAACCCCAGGTCACTAATATCCATCAACATCAATGGACTCAACTCCCCAATAAAAAGACATAGGTTTACAGATTGGATCCGCAAGCAAGACCCTTCCTTATGCTGTATACAAGAGACACATCTAACTACAAAAGATAGACACTGCCTCAGAGTAAAGGGCTGGGAAAAGGTTTTCCAAGCAAATGGACCCAGGAAGCAAGCTGGAGTAGCCATCCTAATATCAAACAAAACAGACTTCCAACTGAAGTTAATGAAGAAAGACAAAGAAGGGCACTATATACTCATTAAAGGGAATATTCATCTAGAGGAAATTTCAATACTGAACATCTATGCCCCAAATACAAAGGCACCTACTTTCGTAAAAGAAACACTTCTAAAACTTAAAGCGCACGTCGATCACAACACATTAGTAGTGGGAGACTTCAACACCCCACTCACAACAAAGGACAGATCATCAAGACAGAAGACAAACAGAGAAATATTGAGTCTAACAGAGATCATGAAACAAATGGACCTAAAAGATATCTACAGAACGTTTCACCCAAACACAAAGGAATACACCTTTTTCTCAGCACCCCACGGAACCTTCTCCAAAATCGACCACATAATTGGTCACAAAGATAGTCTTAGTACATACAAGAAAATTGAAATAACACCTTGTATCTTATCAGACCACCAAGGAATAAAGCTGGTCTTCAACAGTAAAAGAATCAACAGAAAGCCTACACACACATGGAAATTGAACAGCTCCTTACTGGATGACCACTGGGTCAGGGAAGAAATAAGGAAGGAAATCAAAGACTTCTTAAAATCCAACGACAATGAAGACACAACATACCCAAACCTATGGGATACATTGAAAGCTGTGCTATGAGGAAAGTTCATAGCACTAAGTGCTTTCAAAAAGAAAATTGTGACAGCTCATATTAGTGAACTAACAGCTAAGCTGGGTGAATTGGAAAAAAAAGAAACAAACACTCCCAAGAAGAGCAGAAGACAGGAAATCATCAAACTTAGAGCTGAAATCAACAACTTAGAATCAAAAAGAACTATACAAAGAATCAATGAAACCAAGAGTTGGTTCTTTGAGAAAATCAACAAAATAGACAGACCCCTAGCCAAATTAACTAAAAGGCAAAGGGAAAGAACACAAATCAACAATATCAGAAATGAAAAGGGAGAAATAACAACAGACATTGAGGAGATCCAGAAAATATTCGGACATTACTTTAAAAATCTATATTCCACTAAATTTGAAAACCTAAGCGAAATGGACAATTTCCTCGATAAATTCCACCTACCAAAACTAAATCAAAATCAGATTAACAGCTTAAACAGCCCAATAACACCTAAGGAAATAGAAACAGTCATTAATAATCTCCCAACCAAAAAAAGCCCAGGGCCAGATGGCTTTAGCACGGAATTCTACCGGACCTTCAAAGAGGAACTAACACCATTACTTTTCAAACTCTTCCACCACATAGAAACAGAAAGATCACTGCCAAACTCATTCTATGAGGCCACTGTCATTCTGATTCCTAAACCACACAAAGACCCAACAAAGAAAGAGAACTTCAGACCAATCTCCCTCATGAACATAGATGCAAAAATACTTAATAAAATACTAGCAAACCGAATTCAAGAACACATCAAAAGTATCATACACCATGATCAAGTAGGCTTCATCCCTGGAATGCAGGGATGGTTCAATATACGAAAGTCTATCAATGTAATTCACCACATAAACAAGATGAAAGAAAAAAACCACATGATAATCTCGCTAGATGCAGAAAAAGCATTTGACAAAATCCAACACCCCTTCATGCTAAAAGTTCTGGAGAGAACGGGCATACAAGGACCATACCTAGAAATAATAAAGGCAATATACAGCAAGCCAGTAGCCAACATCAAATTAAATGGAGAGAAGCTTGAAGCATTTCCTCTAAACTCAGGGACAAGTCAAGGATGTCCACTTTCACCATATCTCTTCAATATAGTACTTGAAGTCCTTGCTAGAGCAATAAGACAACTAAAGGAGATCAAAGGGATAAAAATTGGAAATGAAGAAGTCAAATTATCCCTATTCGCAGATGATATGTTAGTATACATAAGCGACCCCAAGAACTCCACCAAAGAACTCTTACAGCTGATAAACAACTTCAGCAAGGTGGCTGGATACAAAATTAACTCAAAAAAATCAGAAGCCCTTCTTTATACAACAAACAAATATACCGAAAAAGAAATAAGGGAAACAACCCCCTTCACAATAGCCACAAACAACATAAAATACCTGGGAGTAACTCTAACCAAGCATGTAAAGGACCTATATAACAAGAACTTCAAGCCCCTGAAGAAAGAAATGGAAGAGGCCTTTAGAAGATGGAAAGATCTCCCATGCTCATGGATAGGTAAGATCAACATAATAAAAATGGCTATCCTACCAAAAGCAATATATAGATTTAATGCAATTCCTATCAAAATACCAACACAATTCTTTATAGACCTGGAAAAAGCTAGTCTCAACTTCATATGGAACAACAAAAAGCCCAGAATAGCTAAATCAATCTTGTCCAATGAAAAAACATCTGGAGGTATCACCATCCCAGATTTCAAGCTGTACTACAGAGCAACAGTAATAAAAACAGCATGGTACTGGTATAGAAACAGACCAGTGGATCAATGGAATCGAATTGAAGACCCAAACATGGATCCACGCACCTATGTCCAACTAATCTTTGACAAAGAAGCCAAAAACGCACAATGGAAGAAGGACAGCATCTTCAACAAATGGTGCTGGTCCAACTGGATGTCCACTTGCAAAAGAATGAAATTAGACCCATACCTATCACCTTGTACAAAACTTAATTCCAAGTGGATCAAAGACCTTAACATAAGGCCAGCCACACTAAAGATACTAGAAGAAAAAGTAGGAGAAACCCTCGAACTCATTGGCACAGGTGACAACTTCCTGAACAGAACACCAACAGCTGAGGACCTGAGATCAACAATCAATAAATGGGACCTCATGAAACTGAAAAGTTTCTGTAAAGCAAAGGATACTGTCATTAGAACAAAACGGCAACCAACAGACTGGGAGAAAATCTTCACCAACCCCACATCTGATAGAGGGCTATTATCTAATATCTACAAAGAACTCAAGAAACTAAATGCCAAGAAACCAAATAATCCAATCAAAAAATGGGAGATGAAGCTAAATAGAGAATTCACAAAGGAGGAATCCCTAAGGGCTGAGAGACACCTGAAGAAATGTTCAACATCCTTAATCATCAGAGAAATGCAACTCAAGACGACCCTGAGATTCCACCTAACACCTGTTAGAATGGCTAAAATAAAGAGCTCAAATGATAGCGCATGCTGGCGAGGGTGTGGAGAAAGGGGTACCCTACTCCATTGCTGGTGGGAGTGCAGGCTTGTGCAACCACTATGGAGGTCTGTCTGGCGATATCTTAGAAATCTAGGAATAACCTTACCTCAAGACCCAGCCATACCACTTCTGGGTATACACCCAAAGGACCTCTCACGGAGACATAGGGAAGTCTCCTCATCTATGTTCATAGCAGCCTTATTTGTAATAGCTAGAAATTGGAAACAACCCAGATGTCCCTCAACTGAAGAATGGATTAAAAAATTGTGGTACATCTATACAATGGAATATTACTCAGCTATCAGAAACAATGAAATCATGCAATTTGCAACCAAATGGATGGATCTAGAGGAGCTCATCCTGAGTGAGCTAACCCAGTCTCAGAAGGATGCACATGGCATCTATTCACTTATAGTAGGATTTTAACTATATCGTACAGGATATCTGTACTACAACCAACACATCAAAAGGAACAAGGACATAATTTTTTTTTATCTTTTTCTTTTTCCTTCTTTTTTTCTCTTTCCTTTTCCCTTCTCTTTTTCCTCTCTTTTTTTGTTGATATTCTTTGTTTTTGTGGGTTTGTGTGTTTGTTGGTCTTTTTTTTTAGTATTCCCCCAGTAGCAATGAGACACCATTCACTGGCAGTACTGCCTCGTAGGCCCCTGGTGAATGAAGAGGCTCTTGGCCCTCATACGACTCCTGATCTGTGGTGAGAGACTGTTAGGCAGGGACACTCCACCCCAGAGGAACAAGACGGAAGGGTCAGGGGGTAGAGCATGGGAGGGTGGGGCTAGGAAGTGGGAAAAGAGGACAATATGATGAGGATGTAACCTGAAGCAACAAACAAATAAATTTATCAACTAAAAAAAAGAAAAGAAAAAAAAAGGGCAGGGGGCAGGGCTGAAACACTGTGAATGGAACAGAGGATACAGCCATTCGGCCTGGATTTGCAGACCTCCAGGTGTAAAGAAGACGTGGAGCTAAGGTAAAATACTAGAGAATTGTGGTATTGGCCCATGCCTTTGACTTCAGCGGAGACGGGAGTGTGGGGGGTGTGGGGGGGGCACCTTAGAGTTGGTGGTCTTATGTACTCTGGAGACATACGGAGCGGGGTGGTGAGGGTGCATACTCTTGGTCCCACCATTCAAGAAGAGTACACCCTTGATCCCAGCTCCCAACACACTGGAGACAGAAACAGGCAGATCCCGGAGCTCAGGGTCAGCCTGATGCAGGGCAAACTCTAAATAGAGAAAGACTTCGATCCAGGAGTGGTGGAACACATCTTTGATCCCTTCAGATGAGAAACACAGGTCCCTGTTCCCAATAATTAGAGTTCAGAGACACACACATGGGATTTGGAGGGACCTAGGTTTGGAGGCTACTTACAAAAGGCCGTCTCGATGCAGGCAGATTGTCCTTTGGGATCTCAAAATATATACACTAGAGCTGGTTTAGCTCCAAGGTGACAGAATGATTTCTTCTTTAATCCGGATTGAAAGATAACGCTTTGTATGTTGTCAGAAGGCCAAATTTGCTTCAGGAGAAGTACTACCTATCCCCCCCTATCCCCCCCCCAGGAAAAAAACAAAAAGAGGGCAATTGTCCTAGGGTTGGGATTGGGGCAGGGCTCTGTTCTTATCGTTCCAGGAGAATCGAAGTGTCCATTAGGGGAGCCCGGGGACGGCGGACAGCGGAATCCTCAGCAGAGAGCAGAATCAGGCACCAAGGAGGATGAGTGACCCAGTTGATTCTGCCTGGCAGACTTCCTCAATAGCTGTCTCCATCGGGGGCCTGCAACCACCACTGCAATCCAGTGTCTCTGGGACCGTTCAGCTCTACACAATGCTCCGGCAGGAACCTCAGTGAAGCCTGCAAGATCAGCTTCTGCCTACAAACCCCTTAGGTCATCTAAACAGCTGAGAACAGAAGGACTGAACACAAAAGGATTGTACTAACATTTTTAATCATTTTTCCCATTTGGGTTCGGGCCCCAAACAGGTCTACTACGACCCAAATCAGCAGGAAGTCACTTTAAGAGAGCGACGTCCCATGCCCAGAGGGTGGGGAGGGTGTTTCTCCGCCCTTCTTTTTGGTTATTTGAAGGATAACTGAAAACTCTGTTATGTAGGGGAAGAGACTACAAGCTGATAAATGATCCTGTCTTAATGGGTTTTAGAGGTTAGCCCCAGGGAATTCCTACTTTTCCTTTTCTGTATCCTTCTTCCTCTCCTATGTAGGAGTGCATGGGCTTGAGAAAAATGAGATATAGACATAGCACAGGAAGGTCCAAGAAGAAGGGGCAGATTATTGAATATGCCCTTATACCTTTGTATATTGATACAAAATTAGTAGGTTATTTGGCTAAAGTGGTATTGACCATTGTTTATTGTGCAAAAATAAGATTGTATTGGATTACGTCGGTATTGATCTTTGTATATTGATACAAAATTAAGATTATAGTTGGCCACAATGGTATTGACCCTTGCATATGGACGTAATATTAAGATTAGATTGGGCTACATAGGCATTGATCTTGGTATATTGATACATAATTAAGAGTATATTTAACCACAATTGAATAGATCTTTGTATATTGATACAAATTTAAAGATAATGCTTCCCAATGGTATCATACCTAGAGATACTTAAAAATAAAATGTGAAGCTCTGTCCTCTTGATACCAACCGTCTAAAACGGTCTAGGATAGTTAAAACAAACTCCTAGTCATGCAAACATGTCTCTTTGTTAGCTACTATGACAGTCTATCACAGATATTCTCTAAACTACCCAGTAATCAAGTTGCTAAGAGACAAGCAACATTTGCTTATCTAAATACAAGAGATGGTTAGGGCATCTTCAAAAACCCCTAGAGATCTGCAGAATATGGCATTCAAAGATGTTATCTTAAATCAAGATTTTTTTTTTGATATCGAGACATATCAGCGCCTGACAGCACCCCCTATTCTACTCCAAGTAGAAGTTAAGCATCGAAGAACCTCCACTGTAAGATGGTTGAATTAGTGGCAAGCCTTTCTCTTGGCATGAAAAAACCCCTTGCACCAACTGCAGACAGACTGCTGTCCAAAAAGGACAAAACTTGGTAGCAGGGAAGCCGACAGCCTAACTCTGCCAAGACAGGGTAGGTAAGTCCTTCATAATCCCTGCTCTACAACAAATGTCTGTCAGAGAAACAGGACCCAAAGGCTGAAGATTGATGCTGGAATGTATGGAGAGAAAATGGGAACTGTCCAGGCAGTTATTGGTATGTTCTTTCTTAGTTTTGGAAGCTGCAGGCTCTGCACTTCCTATATAAGCAAATATATTTATCCCTCTCAGGTCTCTGAGGTGGTTGAAGAATAGACAGATAGAATCTTATAGTTAAATTTTGAACTGTTTAGGAATCAAGAGGGTGTTATAGATCTAAGAAGATACTCTTAAAAGTGTGTTACAAGATAGTATGAATGTTGAGTCACATATAGACCTTTAAACTCATGGAGTTGGGTAGATAGTAGAATGTTAAAGTCAGGGGCCAAATAGGTATAAACTGAACATTGGGAAGGTATACTGGGCCAATTTAATCTCATAAATGTGGCATATTTATATCTATTGTTTTGTATAATACTTACTGTTATAAGAGAAGGAACCAGCTGTTGGACTGAAAGGGGAAACCTCTGGAGGGAAGAGGGTGGAAGAGAGGGTTAGGAAGGGGGAATAGGGAGGGGTTTGTTACTGAGATGTAACTTGAAGAAAAAAAAATAAAGTATTTATTAAAAAAAAAAAAAAGAATAAAAACAAAGGTGCCCAGAGACTGCAAAGTAGCAAGGAAATTCAGTCAAGACGAATGTGCTAGCACAGATCAGAAAAATTACATGGTTAAGAGTGACAATTGGCCACATCAGTGAGAATGCTCAAGAACACTAGCAGTTACTAGAGGGCTTCCATTTATGAGGTTCACAAGAAGGAGTTTGGTTAGCAGCGGTGTAGTTTAAGTGGTTCTCTATTTTGATTAACAGATTAAATTACATGACCTCTTTTCTGCTACATATCTGAATTTAATCATACACACACACACACACACACACACACACACACATATATATATATACTCAATTCTGTATAGGCATAAGATAGCAAATAAAGATATTTTTCTTGAACATTTGTTGGGGATTGGCCTGGAGCTGCTATGTGTTCAAATGCTAATTTCTGGCCCCCAGGATCTACTTATTGTCCCATGAGCAGATCCTCACATACACAAAATGGTGTTGTGTATGCCTTGCCACCCAGTTATCCCTGATTGGTTAGTAAAGTTGCTGACGATCTGTAGCTGGACAGAAGAGAGATAGGCAGAGCTAAGGTTTCCTGGCTTAGGGGTCTCAGAGAAACAACTAAGGAAAGAGAGAGACATGGAGAAGAGGAAGGAGTCGCCATGGGGTACCATGGACTATGAGCATGTGGTTGAGGACTGGCCTGATAGAGACAAGGAGCCCAAATGGAACACATACAAGAAATATAGGGGTTTTAGCAGGGAAGCAGACAAGATAGCTTATAGGCTTGATATATGTTCAGCTATAGTGTTTTAAGGCTTATTGTAAATCTAGCAGGTCTCTCTGTCTTTTATTTGTAAAATATCTGGTTAAGGAATAACTGCTGCCTTAATAATTTCTAGCACTAATTAACATAAACAGAATAAAAAAATAATCGTTTTACAAATGTTCTCTTTGAGGACAGTTTACTTATTACATATGTATCCAACACTAGTTCAGGCTAGACTGGACTTCCGGTTCTCATACTCTGCCCAGTCATCAGGAAACCATAAGTTGAACAGAATCTATGCCTGATGGCTGTTAAGGGAAGAAGAAATGTATTTCATTGTTCAGAGACAGGCATGTGTGCAGCTTGAAACAAGTATGGGGGAAGGGGCGATAAGTTGTCTACGTAGTGCTTGGTAATGTAGGAGTAGGGGTGTGTGTGCAAAGGACATATAGATAGGGGTCTCAGGCTGACTGGTGCATAATTAGAAGTCAGCTGTACACATATCCCAAGTCAAGCTGAGTTCCAGGTTACTGGAACCGAGTTCCATTGTTTCATTCCCTATGTCTTCCTGCCTCTTAACACCTAGGCATCCTCCTGTTGGACAAAATCTTTTCCCTCCCTTGATTCTTTAGCAAAATCGCCCACACTTTTACTGTGGAGTCTTTCACTGTCCTTCTCTCATTAAGGTCATTCCTATCTTCCTTCTTTCAGGGCTCTAAAAACCCTGGGAAACTTGAGCTCCTTCAAAGTCAACTGTAAAATACTCATCCGAGTTGGAGCTGGATTGGCTTGGCAATTTTGTCTGTAACTAGAATGAGCATAAAATGGTACCAATGCAGAATAACTGAGGATTAAAAATGATTTTTAAAGAACAGAAAGAATTTGTTTTTCCTAAAGAGAGCTCCTAAATGCAGAATAATAACAGTTTTCATCAGTCCTTCAGTAAGAACATTGTCTTCTATGAAACCTATGATTTTTTTCCCACAAATGCAAAGCCATACTCATAGGGGAGACATGTGAGAGTTTTACTAACTCAAGCTTAATTCATCATCACGACAATAAATACAGCTCAAACTACATGCCCTGCAGACATTAGGTCAATAATATCACTACTCTCATGAAGGATGGCCTTGGCAAAGAACAAGCTAAGCTGGGGAAACACACACAGAGAGAGTGAGTGAGAGAGAGAGTGTGTGTGAGAGAGAGAGAGAGTGAGAGAGAGAGGTTTCTTTTTCAGTGCTAGTGTCCAAATCACCCAGAAGAGGACTTCTTAATGACTAAAAGGCCCCAGGAGAAAGGATGGGAAGGGGGCTGCAAGCTCTAGTCTGGTTCATCAAATGATACCTAACTAGTGAGTTCCATTCTTTGCAAACTGATATTGCTTCCTAGACAGTAATGAGGCTTCTTCATACCCTCCTGTCCTGAATAGAAATTCTCTCTCTCATACTTGGCCACACACTAATGTGTGTAGCTTTCCTTTTTTCATATTACTCTGTGACGTATGGTATTCCACACTGACTCTTGACTTTGACTATTAATCATGTCTCTGACCAGCACAGAGGAAGGTAGGGCTCTGTTTGCCAAATGCCTCAGTCTCCCACAGCATATTAGAATATTGGTAAAAGATGAAGTTAAAGATGAGGATGTCTAGGACAATATGCATTTGGCTGTTGTGCCCCTACTGCCCCACTTTCTACCTAGCACACCACTAGCCAAAGATACGTGATAATCACAAAGTGTTAGACCATCTCTCCAGGAAAGACATGATAAAAATGAACCATAACTCCTACATGCTGATGGCCAGCATTGCCGTCCACCTTGTTCCTTGGCTTATACAAACAAACACACATGACATCCTCAATGAAGGTCCTAATGCCAATGTCAGGTACATTTTATCCCATTTTTCCCTCACACCTAGCACCAGCTTCCCCATACAGTAGTCTGAATGCTGTGTCTCCCCAAAACTCATACAGAACTCCAATTTCCTTTAGTGTGGCACCGAGAGGTAGTAACCATGCTTTGGTTACTTTGGCATAGATGTGGCCAAATGCCTGACAGTAATAACTTAAGGTGAAAGAGTTATATTTGGTTCTCCCATTTAAGAGAGTTTCATCCCATCACAGCAGAAAAAGCATGCCAGGTAGGGTGACTCCATCCATAAAAGTAGAAAGCCAAAACTGCAGCTTCTCATTCCATGGCTGACCAGGAAGCTGAGAGTAAAGACTGGAAACAGAGACAGAGATGATAACCATCAATACCTGCCCTCAGGGACCTGCCTCCACCAGTCAGCCCCATGTTCCATATGTTCTACAGTCTCCTAAAACAACCTCATACAGTTGGTACTAAGTGCTCAAACCCATGAGTCTGTGGAAGTCATTGAACACTCAAACTGTAGCACACCAAGAAGTGACTTAAGAATGAGACCCTTGTGAATGAGACTGGTACCCTTATAAATGAGATTTACAGGAACCTGGGTGTCCTTCCATCATGTGAAAATACAGAAAGAATCATTTTAAAGCATCACAAGCCCTCACTACACACTGAATTTGCTAGTTCCTTGGCCATGGCCCCCACAGCTATAAGAAATACTTTGTTGCTATTTATAAATTATCCAGTTTGGGTGATGAGATTGCCCAGTGGATAGAGTACACTTGCTGTTAAACCTGGTCACCTGAATTTGATCCCTGGAACCTATGTGGTAGAAAGAGAGAACTGACTTCCTGCAAGCTGTCCTCTGACTTCCACATGTGTGTCATGGTATACGTGTGCCCACATCAACATATATCCACATCAACACACATCACACGCACACACACATACACACACAAAATTAAAAGTAATTTTAATTACCCAGTTTAAGGAAAGTTTATCAAAACAGCTAAAGTGGTTGAAAATATACCACCTTAACTATTTTACTGTGCAATTTCTCATGTCAATGTCTAAATGATTTATTTTTTCTAATGGTAAAACTCTTTAAGCAGAATGTGGCTGATCAAACTTTTGATTAACTTTTTGCATAAAAATCAATTAAGGAAAACTCAAAAGATAATGAAAACTAGTAGGTGTTAAGGATTTCAGAAAAATAAATTTCTAGATGTCCTACCATGAATTTCCTATCATTCTTCCATGTAAAATATTGTACAATAAGAATTTAGAGTCTGACTGTAACCCTCAGGCCCTTTAAAATTCTTAATAATCGAAAACGCAATTATGCTCACTACACTGTAATTACTAAAGAGAGTGCACTCAGACATTTTACAAAGAGCTTTTAAAGAGAGGAAATGGTGGTGGGGTGGAATTCCTAATTAACTTTCAATTAATCAAAAATTCAAGTTTAACCAGAAAAGTCCACTTCTTAAACAATGTATGCAAGGTGCCATACACTGTATTACTTGTACTTTGGTGAATTGTAAGCAAGTTCATCTCCTAAATGATGGATGGGTCCCCTGTCTGGAAACCCATTTAACAAATGACTCTACCCGCCATTTACATATCAATGGAGGCCACATGTAAGGATGCCTTGGAAGGTTTAGATATTTTAGACATACAACTCCAAATGTCAAATATTAGTTTTTGAATTGTATCCTACAAAATCAGGAGTGTTCCTTCCTGGCACAGGAATATCCTGTTCTAGTTAAAATGTACAGCTCCAATGGGGGCCCATGATTCTATGCATGACAAAAAATCAACTGAGACAGATTAAATGTTGTTGCTGAAAGCCTGAAGGAAGCTGCGGTGAAGTTAGCTTCAGCAATTGGAAAGACATTATCAGCAGCAGAGTTCTGTCACTCCCTAATGCTGAATTCCATCTACAGTTGCAACATTCTGGAAAACTCATCCTCAAGCTACTTCCTCCAGGAGGATGAGAAGGTCCACACAGTAGCATTTGAAGGAAAGGGTGTTTCATTTCCCAGAAGTCCCTGCACAGCTCTTATCTCGTCTTTTTGATCCCAATAAGTTTAAAGATCCATCACTAAAGCAATCACAGAGCCAGGAGAGTTGGATAGTTTTATACCATAGGACAACCAGGGCTCACCTTGGGACCGTCAGTAAGTTTAATGTTATCCCATTCTACATGGCTGTAAATAAGAGAAAGTGGTCTCCCCCAATGAAAACTCACGTGTAACAAGGGGAGACTGAAGTTAAAACATAAGCAAACACATGAATGTCTCATTAGATCGCTAAGCAGAAAGAAGACTCTGAGATCAGTTTCCTACCATTAGCTGTGTGATGTATTTAAAAGAACTCTGTGTGTATGTGCACATAAACATCAGTGTAAAGGTCAGAGGTTGAGACTGGGTATCTTCCTCGATTATTCTATCCCTTATTTTTGGAAACAAATCTCTCACTGAACCAGAAACTCATGTACTGGGGCTAGAGTGACCAGCAAACCCCTAAGGTCTATCTGACTCCATACCATACCGTCCATCCTAGCATTGAAGTTGCAGGAGCATGTCACAGGGTTGACTTGGTACATGGGCACTAAGGATCTGAACTCATGACGTCATGCTTGGCCAGCTGTGTCACCTCCTCAACTACTCCAATGAACTTTGTATATGTGTGTACCTGTGTGTACATGCGCATGTGTGCAGATGCATGTGACCATGTCTGTGCATGTAGGGGCTCCCAATTGGCTACACGGGAAACCATGAAGCCTACCGGATACCCCTGTTTCTGTCTCCTAGCAGTAGGGTTGCAGGGATCAGCTTTTTGTGTGGATGCTGGGATCCTGACAGGTCTTCATGCTTTCACAGCAAGTACTTCACCCACTGAGCCATCTCTCAGCCCCTCAAGGAACTCCCTTAACTGATTATGGAAAACTGACGCCAGCTTAAGACTGCCCACATTCCCCTAGAATTCTAGCATACTAGAGCAAAACCCCAGAAACACCTCCCGTGAAGTCTCAGCTGGCTCTTTGGAAGGAGTAAGAACTATAGGTCAGCCCTATAGCAGGCTATGAGGGGAACGATAACTGCTGACATTGGCTATGTGGTTGTTAGGAGTTATCCTAAGCCTATTACATGCTGAAACCGTGCAACCTTCACTGCAACCTATGGGTACCATGATGACCCTGTATTGCTATGAGGAAACCCAGAAAATCTAGCTAAATCACACTACTCATAAAGTAAGAAAAGACAATATCTGAAGCCCACCCATGCATCTAGAGGAAGAGCTGGCTGCGTAGTCGAGAGTCCAGCACTTCAGTTTGTGTTAAGTTTCCAATCTGGGACAAATGGTTGAGGTGCCTATTTCACATATTAAAACAGACCTGGCTGCCAGATTCTGCCCATATCCCTCAGTTGCCTACCTGTTACAGGCTAAGGCTGTTATACCAACCTCTCCTTGGAACTCTCCAGCCCAGGGGCTGGGCTGCTCTTTTCCAGAGGCTCTCTACATACCATAACCACTTTGTTTACCCTTCCCTTTTTGTGCCTTTGGCTTCCTGACTGCTACTCTGAGTTCTCCTCTCTCCCGTCTCCCTTTCCCTCTCCCTTCTCCTCAGAATCTCAGAATCATGACCACTCTGGCCTCTCCCAGAGGTCTTTGACTCCAGCTCTGCTCTCCCTTTTATCTACAATAAACTTTCTCCTCCACCATACCTAGGAGCAGTCATGTCCTTTCCTTTTTATTTCTTTTTTTATAGTCTAGAGTCAGAGTTGCCTGGTGATGGCAAGGAATATCTTTTAGGGCCTCACTATTGCTGCTTCCCCTCAAATCTCCAATTCAGCTTCCAGAGAGTGTATTCCAGCATCTTAGGATGAGAAAAGTATACATAAACACAACAATAAAACCAGAAGTCCAGGACCAGAAGTTAGCAAGAATATCATTAGCAGTAGGATGACAGAGCCAACAGGAGAAGCAGGGCCATTGCAGAGAATGCAGATGCCTCCTTGAGAAATCAGAGTAAAAAGTACCAGGTAAAAAGAAATTCTAATGGTCTCCAAGAAGAATCTGGGCTGCCTGCTCCAGCCAAGAGGAGCAGAGATATTCAGAGCCCTGCACCCTTAGATTGGGCTAGCAAAGAACCTGGGGCCAGATAACGTTTTTCCATTGTTAACTCTGCTTTGTGATTTGTCCCTCTAGCCAGTGTGACCTGGAATAGTCAAGGTTACACATTATGGGACATGATTAAAGGAAAAGTATTACATTAGAGATACAGAAAATCCTGATAATTACCATTTCATCTTTTAACTAATCTTCTCTGCTTTTTAACCTAAACGTTGGAAGACAAGGATAGAAAAACATTTGTCACAAAAGCCATCAACCCGTTACATGCATTCTCTCATCTTACTGAAAATGTACTCAATACCAAAAAATAAACTTCAGTCAAAATCAGTGAAGGGTAGACATGCACATTGGAGCCACAAAAGGAAGTCCAACAGCTGCAAGTAGGAGATGAAGCAATAAGAGGCAGCCCCCCCCCCACCCGCAGAAGCCCCAGGAGGGACAACAGAATTTGAAAGAGCTGTCTTTGTAGCTGAAGACCAAATGCTAAGACAAGGAACCATCAGGGGCCCATAAACATGACTCCTGCTGGCCCCGTGCACAGGGACTGTTGCAGTTTTAACAACTCTTGGGAGAGGTCAGGAATTTCTCTCCAGTTGGCATTGCTTCCATTCATTGTAAAGATAACTGCTGGCTCACGACACAGGTTAAGTGACGACTGGCACTTTTTAAAAATTTGACTTTCCCTCTCACTCTAAATGAAAAAAAAATAAAGACTACAAATTGTTTTGTTAACAGCTCTCAACAGTAGCCTTGCCTGGATACTTCTCACAGCTATAATGAAGGTCTTGAGCAGGCTTTAAATATTAAAATTAAAATTAAAATTCAGATTAACCACCAACTAGATGCAACCACAGCTTTACATCTAGTAATGTAAAAATACATGTATGTTGGAAGAATTAAGAATCTCAAATCTGAGAAAGCTTCAATTGAATGTACAGCATTTCTTCAAACAGAAGAATTTCAGGCTCAATTTCCTGACACTGTCACTTCCGCCAATCAGTTCTGAGTTTTTACTGTTAAGTAATGTCCTGCATAGCATTTTAAAGCCAAACCTGCCAAGCCCTATCCTAAGACACACATTATCTGCACCACCGGTTCATCTGGACACTTTTAGCTGTGTTCATTCTATGCACAGGACTTCACGGCTTGCTTTGGAGGGCTGTGTCCTAAGGCACCTAGGCCTGCTTCACTCAGCTCTACCATCACAGGCTGCATCAACACCACACTCATAGCCAGGATAAAACTACCTTGGAGGAGGGGGCACTGGGAAGCCAATGCAAAGGAAAATTCCTCTAGACTTGAAGGCTGCCTAAGTGTCTCACAGGTGCTCCAAGAGAATCAGAAGGAACAGTAGCAGCTCTGATGCTCCATCCCTTGAGAGGTGTTGAAGGTTGGCCAGTTCTGCCTTTGCTTTTTCTTTCACTTCTTTTCATGTTCCTTCTCTTGCTTTTTCTTTTCTTTTTCTTGGTGCAGGATACTGAACAGAGGGCCTCACACTTGCCAAGCACGTAGTCTTCCACTGAGTTGCAACACTCCAGCCTCAAATGTCGGTGATTTGTGCATGGGTGACTTTCATGTTCAGTCCTAAATTAGATATGTGAATGTGTGAATGTTCACATGTGTAAGTTAACGTCTCATGATATGGTCACTTTCTTGTCTATTCCTATACCAAAGCATCATGTCATGTGCCTTAATTATACATAATAAAAATCAAAAACTAGTTTTGGAAAAAAATTAAGTTTGGAGAGATGGGTGAATAATATAGTATTGGGGTGAGTCTCAGCAAGAGATAATTACTGGAAAACTATTAACAGTTATAGATATATAGATATATAAATATATAGTTATATAGTTACATACTTTTTTTAACTTTCCATTATATGAAGTCCTATACAATGGCTTTCACAACAACTATTTCAGCAGTACAGTGGTAAGATGGTGAGCTTAAACTGCTATGTGTGTGTGTGTGTGTGTGTGTATGTGTGAGTGTGTGTGTGTGTGTATGTGTGT
>CAJQZJ010033120.1:539456-569361 GCA_907164525.1 Lophiomys imhausi | reverse complement strand
GTGTGTGTGTGTGTGTGTGTGTGTGTGTGTGTGTGTGACAATTAGTCAGTGTTGGTTCTTTCCTTCCACCATATGGATCTTGACAATCAAATCCATCATTAGGCATGTGGCAAGCAGCTTTACCTGCTAAAACATCTCCCTGACCACAAAGTGGTGAGCATAAAGGCACAAAAATCCATCAATCTATGGCTATAAATTTGTATTTTATCCTTGTCCTGTCTCTTCTCTCTAACCATACTGATAAAGTTTAAATACCCAAATCACAGCAGATCAATTTCTACAGCCTGGATCTCATGTAACCCAAGCAAATCATCCAACAAAATTCATGGGGCATAGAGACCTCCCACAGTGGTCTCAGGGCATCCTTTAGGCAATATCCTTAAAAATAGTACAAACAATATTTGAAAAAAATATGCCTTTGTGGAAGATAAAATAGGCATTGCCAATAAGTCAAGTGGGAGTGGGGTGTATGGTACTGAAGGATGCTTTCTGTGTACAACTGTGAGCTAGCACATGTCAATTTGTTATTTGCTTTCCAGAAAGTGTTAGGCTGCCAAGGCTGTAGAGAATTGAAGGGGGCTTCACAAGGACCTGCTTGGGACAGCCAGCACCCCACAGTTGTGTGCCTCTCCATACCAGAGTTCATTTTCCTATCTTCCAGACCCAGAAGCTAAGAAGTACCATCTCTGAGTTGCAGTCACCTCATTGTGGGTTTCAGGGTGGTCAGCTCCTTCAAAGGTTGCTCTCTTTGACTTGACTTGGGGTTATTTCTTTCAATACAATTGATTTTCACCTTAGATATCAGAACATCTGAGTTCATGGCGGACTTACTATTATAATTTAGTCAACAGAAGGCTTTCATAACGGAGAACAGGGAATGGAGATTCCTGGGTTTTGTCTAGTGGGATGTAGAAAACTCAGCTGATGAGGTGAGAAAGTTTGGAGACTATTACCTCTATACATCTGCATCTGGGAGACCAACGCCTTCCTAGTCACGGAAAAGTTGCCCAGACTGTTCCCAACCAAGACATTCTGATGGTGGTTGTTAAAGACATGACCCAAATATCAGCATGTTCTAAAACCACTCCATTCACAATAGGCAGTCAGTATTGAAGCAGTGCATTTTAAGTGACTGAACCTGATTTACATATTCACTTGTCATCCTTTAAGCCTACTGTGTGGACTCCATAAGGTGTTATCAGTGGTGGCTCTAACAGTACCTGAAATGCTCTCTCAAGTAACCTCCATGTGGTCCCAGATCTCCTAGGTTACAAGAGACTGGCAGAAAAGATGCGATGTTCTGGAAACATCAAACACCCAGAGGCACAGACCTGACTCCTCCCTAGTTCCATGAGATTTGCTGTATTTTTTTTAAGACAGATAATTAGCAGGATTTTGTTGCTGTTTAGACTATCTGCTGCATCCCTGTTCTCTCATTCATCTTGAAAGCAAAGGGAAAGCTAGCCGGACTCACGAAATCCTTCCCTAGAGGCTTTTTGGGATGAAAGCGACAGCTCCTACTGACACAATTAAAAAAAAAAATAAAACATTCTGTGTTAAAAATAATGATAACAATAAGTTAAGTCTCATGAGCGTCCTAATAATAACAGAGAATTAACCACATTCCTCACAAGATCAGCCTTCCATGCCACTTGACTTTTTGTGAATGAATATCCTGAGAGAGGTACCATTGCAAAAGGGTCTTACAGCCTTTGCCTGTGTCTCCGCCTAAGAGACCAGCAGAGCTTGAGGGATCCTCCGACTGCGCTCAGTGTCACAAACTCTGTCTCCTTTCCTGCTTCTGTCAGACAGCCCCACTGAACTTAGAGCTTTTGTGTGGATCAAGCTGGTCCAGTGGCTTTGAGAAGGCATCATCATTTCTGGTGCCCTTTAGAGATGAATCGCTTTATGCCAAGACAGCAAGAAAAGACATGGATGGCACCAGCAGATGACAGTGACTTATTAGAGGCTGTGTTAGCTTTCTATTTCCATGACAAAATTCCTGAGACATTCAGCTTAAAGAGGAAAAACTTATTTGGGGACAAAATTTCAGGAGTTGTGAAACTTTGGTAGACAGAGTCTACCATCACTTATCCTCACTGCCTTTGGACTCGTGATGGCCATGGTATATCATGGCAGAGCATGACAGAAGAAGCCTGTCCATCTCATAGCAGCTAGGAATCAGAGAGGGGGAGAAGGGATCAGAGTCTCAATATCCCATTCTGCAGAACACCCCAAAGGACCCCAAATGACTCCCATTAGGTCTTACATTTTAAATAACATGCCACACTGGTGACCACACAACTTTGAGAGACACATTTGTAATCTATAGGAAAGGTTGAATAAGGAGCTGTCATTCTTGTCCCCTTCATGAAGGTTTTATAAACTGCTATAAATCTATCACTTAAAAATCATCTCCAAGCCTGTGTATTAAACTGTGGGTCGCTGCCCCATATGGGTTCATGTAACTGATGTGGAGGTTATGAGACACCTAGAAACAACATTGTTGAATATATATAATCATCACAAATGAATTAAAAAATCAAATGTGTACCAAATCTGAGACATTTCTGGCAAGCCTTAGCCACAATGCATCATGGGACCCCATTACAGTGTCGGTTTTGAACATACAGCACACTCACTTCACACTGCACGTGCCAATACACAATGTTGATGAACACTGTCTGGAACATTGGCTCACATTCAAGACCATCATGTGTTTTTACTGTGCATGGGAAGTCTATGTCTCTCATGGAGACATAATGCCCTAATTATGGTAAACAAAGCCTTTCAATATTTTCGTAACATCTTTCTTCAGCATGTATGTATCAAATTAGACTATCTTTGAATTATGTTATTAGGATGTTTGATTTTTAGACATTCATGTTTTAGTGTCTGACTTGAACTCTGTCAAAGATCTTGAAGTGTGTTTTGGCTTGAGATTAGGACAGATTTTCATGTTTCTGACATGACCTTAAACATTTTTTGCTACTTTGTATTACATATTTACATAAAGCCTGGGTGACCAGAAAATCAAAATATCAAACACCAATTAACCTGAAAAATTATGACAATGCCCTTTATCCTGCAATATCCATTTTCAGCCAAGCTTCATTTGCTATGAAAAACTAAACAAACACAATCTTATTAGTAATGAAAACTTGCAAAAATCTTTACTAAGGGTTAAAATTACATATATGCTAAAGAATTGTTTTAAAGTGAGATTTTTATGGTTTGTTCTTAGTACATGTTATATTTTGATTTACATATATATTTTATATACTTAGATGCATGAAGTCACACAAAAATTTCTAGGGTAAAGGGGTCATGAGCAGAGAACAGTTAGAATGCCCTGTCTGTAACATATATGCTGAATCTGAGTATACTCCATGTAGTCAGATAAAAATTAGTAAATCTAGATTACTAAATCTTCTAGAGTTACTAATTTTTTAGGAAATAATTTTTATAAATATTCTTAAATTTTAAAAAATATTTTTAGAAAATAAATGAATATATAAAAGCAAAGAGTAGAATGGTGGTTTCCAGAGTAGGGGTGGTTTAGGTGTGGGAGTGGGCAGATGTAGGTCAAATGGAACAAAGATGCAATTGTTTGGGATGAGAAAATCTAGACAGCCCATGTACCAAATGACTGCAATAAATAGTAATATTGTGGTATGAACTTGACACCTATCAAGAGGTCAGATTTTACACATACCAGAAAGGAAAAAGCAGTCTTCATGGGTGATTGCATATGTTAAGCTGCTCAATTATAGATAGTCACCTTAATAAGTATATGTATATTAAACCATTATACCAGGCAAGGTGGTATATTCCTGTAATCAGTTGGAAGGCTGAGGCAGGAATATTTTTTGTGAACTTTGGACCAGCCTGGGCTACACAGTAAGTTCCAGGACAGCTTGGGCAAATAGTAAAAGTGATCTCAGAAAACTAAAATAAACCAGTTATCATGTTAAGCTCAGCAAACCGTCACATTCCTGTAATCTTAGAACCGTCAAATGTAAAGTCGAGGCCAGTCTGTGCTACCCAAAGAGACATTTTCTCAAAAACCTAAATAAATTAATACTTATCTTCCAAATAACACAGAACAATTATTTATTAAAAATATAACAGTAACCCAATCCAGATGAGTGGGATGGAAGGGTTAGGGGGTAGAGGGTGGGAGAGCAGGGTGGGGAAGGGTGGAAAGAGGACAATATGATGGAGATGTAACCTGAAGCAATAAATAAATAAATTTATTTTAAAAAATAATAGTAACAATCAAAATGTGCAGAGATCTTTATATCTTATCAATTAAATCCTTATCATGTGACAAGTGGTTGGTTATTAAATTATTTGTGACAATAAACATGTAAAATAAATCAAGAAGTCTCTTTGACATAAATCATTACATTTGTGATATAACTAAAGTATATAAAAATAGACAATAATAGAAACAATACTTTGAAGAACAGTGCAGCTATGGGTAAATGCCCATGAGATAATGAATAAAAGCTCACCAAACTAAGCAAATACACAAAATGTTACTTTTGTCTACAAGCCTGTGACTGAACTCCAGATGTTCCTAAAGTTCCTGTGTGGTTGGTTCCATGTAAATCCATCACAAACTGAAGGTTGGGGAGCAAAACTGCATTTGATACATCAAGCCTCCCAGACATCACCAGTTGGCAAAACAGTCCCCTGTACACTGTAGGCCACTTCGCCTTACCTAAGCTTGTCACTGCTGCCCAGCTTCACAAGGGAAGTCTCTACCACATCGCCAGATCCTGAGAAAAGAACAAAGTTTAAAAACCACAGTACGATTTCTACAGGATGCTTTTCTTATTGTACTATATTAAAGCTGGAAGAAATGTTACATAGCATCATTGTTAAGTCAGAGACCCTGTGTATTTGTACAAAAATATCTTTAATTGTTTCACTCTGGATGGATTCTTTTTAATTCCTTCTCATACTTTCTACATTTTCCAATTTTTCTACACTAAGCATGTATCTCTAGCATAATCCCCAAATAAACAATAACATTTTTCTAAAATACAAAACATAATGTTTAACAGTACACATAAATTGCTGCTATTATTAGCCATATGGTAAGGCTGAACTAACACTCTGGTTTGGCATTTTCCCACATTATATTGTTTTTAAATTGCATTCACTTCGAAAACTTAAAGAAAATTCTCTGTGTTTAAACTACATCTTTACAAAATTAGACATTTCTTTATGTGCTTAAAGCTCTTAGAATCAACTACATTCTAAGTTGAAGGCCTTCTGGTTGCCATGACAATTGACTCTGTATCTCTGCTACCCTGTGATCCCATCACTTGAGCATTTGACAGCATCTTACTTGAGTTGTTTGTGTAGTGATACAAACAATCTTTGAGCACTCTTCCCTTTATATAATAGTCTCTAGTAAAGAACTAGTCCTTCCACAATGTGCCATTTGAAGAAAGTTCAGAGGGGGACGATAAATAATTAATAAGAAATAACAAGAGCATCATCGAGCCCAAGTAGTTCTGAGCACAGACTCATGGGCAAAAGCTGAGCTGCAAGTAAAGTTTGAGCAGCAGAGGCAGGGCATATGTTAGATAGGAAGCATGCCTGCATTTATCTTTTAAATACATACAAAATGACGACCATGCCATTGATAGCTTTGTCTATTTACTGAATAATTAACATGTTCACATTCTGCATAAGCCCTGTGCTACTTACAGAATGGGAGATACAGACCAGAGCACAATAGTCCTCTCCCAGAAGGAACCAATACTGGGTACAAGGTGGGAATTGCAAAGTGTGGTGGAAACTATATTCTTCAGCTACGCTTTGAATACCAAGGTGGTTGTATCATTATTTATATCATTCATAAATGCAGTCAGAATGGGTGTGATGCGTTATTTTCACCGATGTGGTTTGGAGAATAGAGTGTGTCTTTACACTTTCGTCTTCCATCTGCTAGAGGCTAATGAATTCAGACCCAGAGAGATGCCAGAGAAATTCACAATGCAGCAGCCATAGAAGGTCCTACACTGTGGACCTTTGATCCTCTTTGACATGCTTCACTTTGAAAGATTCTTTGATATTCTCACTTTGGAGGGTGGAGCTTAATTCCCACCCTCTTGGGTGTGAGCTGGACTCAGTGTTTTCTAATACACAGAATTCAGAAATGACAGCACATGACCCCCTAGGGGCAAGTCATCCCAAACAGGTCCACCTGCTGTCTCTCAGGCCCCTCTTCTCTGAGAAGTCAGCTACTGTTTCATGAGAAAATATGGTATCATCTAAAGGTGGCTCTGCTGACCCAGCCAAGCCATCACATGACCCATTTCAAGAGCAGCTTTGACAACATCCTTTAAGGAATAGAACCACATAGCTAGCCTGCTCTCTGATCCCTCCCCTATGGAAATAGTAATTATTTTTGGAAGCCAGGAGTTTAGATGTTAATGCAGCAGGAGATAACAATTTGATAAAATAAGTAGAAATAGACTGAAAGAGAAAGATAAAACAAATTAAGTTTTTGGATTAACATCTGGAGAAGAGCCTGTGGCTACCCAGTTCCACCAAATTGGATTTCTATGTGAAATCACTGAAGGTTGGGAATTTGTCAGATGTGCTAGCATAACCTTATGTAGTTCTAGGAGGTAATATGCATTCATTTCCGACCTCTCATGTACCACGTGGTTAGCACATTTAGGTATTCAATAAGCATGCACAGAAGGGATAAATGACTGTGATTATAGGAAAATGGCCCCCATAGGTCTAAAAGAGGCAAAATCCAAGAATAGTCGTGAACCCATAACAACAGTTCAGCCAGTCACAGTACACATAGACAACAGTGGTCGCTTGAGCTGATAAAAGGCCTGGAAGAGTCCTGGACTGTGGTGGCCACATACTTGTACCCTTGTAGAACCATGTGTCTTAGTGGGATTCTGATTACTTCAGTGAATGCCTAAGATAGCAGCCAGCTCACCTATTGGAGGTTTCCTTGCATACTGTTGCCTCTGCAGCTTTGAGAAACCTCATGCTGGAGAAGACAGGAAGAACACTTATCTCAAGGCCACCACACAAAAGAAAGGAATGAGCTAGATGCCCACAATCTCCTTCAAGGATACTGTCCCAGTAACTATTAGACATCCCAGGTGGTCCAACCTCTTGACGTTCTATCATCTCCCACTAGTGCCACAGACTAGGGAGCCAGCCCTTAACATATGAACCTTGAGGAACATTCTAGATACAATATATAGCACTTTATCTGTGCATTTCTGGTGATGCTGGTGCACTCAGCCATACTTCACTGCAGCTGGATAAGGCATGACACACCAAGTATATGCTGTGTACAGTACTTGATAAAGAGAAATAAACAGGTATGTTGTTGGAATGTGGATTTTCTAACTGTAATCCCTTTGCAGCAGATGCATGTCCAGATCGCTGACCACTTTTCCAGATTGTGTAATGTCTCATCCAGTGATGACTTCGCCTAAAACAGCACTCAGGGCAGGCAGAGTTCATCAGCAAGAGCAGAAATTATCTTCATGGAACTGGTGATGTTGTTAACTGTGCTGTGGAATGGAGAACTCTGAAAGACAGAATTAATTAGGAGGGCTCCAGACTAAAGTCACATCAGAAAACAAATTGGGGGGGGAGTTAATTTCCAAGTTAAGGTAACTTGATGGCAGCAGTAACATGGAGGATAAGGGAGTCAATGTTGGAAGCAAAACCAAGGACCAAACATAGGGGACTTTAAATAGACAAGGAATAATTATTAATTTTCAGCCATTAATGAAAAGTGCCATGCATAGAGCTACACCAGGCCTTCCTGTGTAATCATACTAGAGTGGAAAATACCAGAAGACTGCCAACATAAGCTCTCCTCCCAGAACAGAAAGGAAGTCAAGTAGATGAAACACAGAGATAGATATCTTGGGCCCTGGATATTTTGGGTCCCAGAGACACTAATGGTTTTGTGTTGGGTAGCCTATCTTATTCCACTTACTGAGTAACACTTGTGAATAAATGGGAATTTATTCTACTAGTGAAACTGGGAGTCCCAGGAAACCATCTCCTTACTTCTAACTGAACTACCATGTCCTCCTGAAAGACTGCACCAGTGCAAGTCTAAAGAAAACAAGTCAGAAGCAACCACCCACCTTTGCTCAGTGTTCAGCCCAAAAGCACAAATTGTTCCTTTGAAATAGAGCAGTGAACACAGGGAGTGGAAACTGGGGAGCTCTCCTGTTGTTCCTAGAAACCTCACGCTGCATTTGGCCCTAAGTGAACAGAAATGGTCAGTTCCCCTCAAACAAGTTAATTTCACACAGGAAAACAGGAGACCAACAGGTGACAAAAAGCATCCTCACATCTCTTCAAATACCCATCCTTGAACAGTTTACCTGCCTCCATCTTTCTCTCCAGAGCCTTCTCTCATCCATGTTGCCTTCTATCTAGTCTCTCACTGGCATCTGTGGCCATCTCCCAGGCCAGGAACTCTCCCGAAGTTTCAGACTTCCAGTGAGATGGACACATTCTACCCAATGATGCTTCCTTCCTGCCCTGTTTCTGTTAGGAAGAATTATTTCTCCTGCCCTTTCATCTCTCTTTGGGGGCAGAAGCCACACTGCTGCACACTAACGGATCATCTGCAACACTCAGAAGATGAGCAACGTGCTGGTACATTTCAGCTTGCTTCATTAAAAACAACTCTAGGCACTACAAAGTGTGCGTTATTAATATGCATATGCAGTATCTCAGAGGCAGCACTGCCTCTAAGGTGCATTTTCAGCAGGACAACATTTTCCCATGTGAGGCGGGGAACAACAGTGAATCATATGTGTGGGAGGGGAAAGCCCGTGGGCTATGTACAGTACTCATTCCCTTTGTGTCTCACTTCCCTCTCCCCTTCGCCCCCTCCCACCCACTTTATTAATGGTTTCTGCAATTACTGGTAACAGTGCCTTGCCAGCAAAGAAAAAAAAAATCAGTGACTGTATGACAGATTGTCGGAAAGAGGGGTAAGAGAGGTTGTCTGTGAAGAGGGATGAGGGATTGCCAGTACAGAATGGAGTTTCCGAAGGCAGTGAACTCTAGGATGTGTAGGGGTCAGAAATCAGATTGGATAGATTTTCTGTGCTCTGGCATCTGACATTTTGTAAATACAAGGGGGGGGTCTCAGAGGAGGAAAGGGCACCCTAGAGCACACCCCACATTAACTAGCGATACTTCCTAAGAGATCTCAGGGAGGTGGACAATGGAAGGCTCAGAGAACCATGCAGAGTGTGTCTTTATATCCAGTAGAGTAAAAGAGACACAGTTTATATATTTCAGACACCCAGTGAGTACATTTGGTCTTACAGGATTCATATTAAGGCTAGACTAGACAGCATACATTTGAAGGAGGCATAACATCCAATAGACAAACAAGAAGTAAATGGTTTCTCAGAAGAATGTGGAGAAATGCCTTTAACACTTCGGTTTGGGCTAGTGGATTTGACCATGGAAAGGGTGGACTGGTTAAAGGCATTTGGGTTCTTACTCACTTGGTAGAACAGAATTCTAAAATTGCCCGTAGCTTAGATCAGGTTGAAATTATTTTGCCTGTTGGAATAACTAAATTCCTCTTAAAATCAGTGGATTAAAAGTCTTTATGAGAACACTTCTATTGGTTTGTCTTCTGTAAACTTACAAACCTTGTGTGTGCAGTGGACATTTTGGTTTACAGTATTTGAAATGACCCAACAGAGCAGTTGGGCAAAAAGAGAAACCACTGCATTTGAGATAGAGAATCTCCATTGTGATTGGTAATGGACAGTGTATGGTCTATCTTACTATATTTAAGTAAGATAAATGATAAAAAATAAGTGAAGCATTAATAGCTTTCAAACTATTATTCTTAAAGATTTTAGGATATATGTGAATATACATACTAAAATTGTATGGACTGCTGTTATTACAAAGTTATGTAAGATTAAAGAAACCATGATTAAGTCTCCAATAGGATTTTAATGGCTGCTCAAATCCTACATTTTATTTCTTGGTGAACTATAAAAGAAATACAGATGTACAGATCATACATTAGTTGCTTTTCTGGTTTCTGTTTCCAAATGCCTGACAAGCAACACCTGAAGAAAAGAAGAGATAATCCCGCTTCACTGTTTGAGGGTACAGTCCATCATGGCAGGGAGGAAACAACATGACCATGAGATGGCTGGACACATTGTGTCAATAGTTAGGAAGAAGAGAAGAAAAATGTTGTTCTTGCTTTTCCTTTTTAATTCATGCTGGACCCAGCCATCAGTTGGGACCACTCATATTCAGCACAAGTTTTCCTTCTTCAGTTAAGCCTCTCTGGAAACATTCTCATAACCGTCCCCATGAGCCAAGTCAGCAATGGTCAACCATCTCAGGTAATGATGATATACAAATATATATTTCTTCCTCTTCAATTCTCTATCTGTACAAATCTGTGATTAGTGGCTTCTCAAGCTCCAAAAACAAAATTCTCTTACCCATTCAGCATTCCCAGGTTTCTGTCTCTGTCCCTGTATCTCTCTTTACCCATTCAACATTCACAGGTTTCTGTCTCTGTCCCTGTATCTCTCTCTCTCTCTCTCTCTCTCTCTCTCTCTCTCTCTCTCTAACACACACTCACACACACACACACACCCCTACCTCTTGTGTGGTGCTCTCTACCTCATAACATATCCCCACATACAAAGTCCCTTTGGCAGAGCAGTTACTTTCCCACTTTCCTTTGGAAAAAAATACTCCAGCCTGCACAGATCCTCCTTTCTCATGGGTTAATATCTACACAGCAAATTTGCCCCTTAAGATACAATCACACACATGAACACTCACACACACACAAACACACACATATATACAATTATACTGTATTATATACACTATATGCATATATAATACAGCATATATGCTGTATAATATGTTATATTGTATACACACATATATACATATATGTGTATTGTATAAATACACATATATATACATATACATATATAATCAGAGACAGATACAAAAACACACAGGGAAGTTAGAATTGCTCATGAGCCTTCTGCACACTTTCTGGATTTGACTTTGTCAGATAAACCAATCTGTTAAGTTTCATCTAACTCTGAAAGTCTGTTGACTCAAGTTCCATGGGTCTCTGATAAACTTGGATCATCAAGTCTTTCCACATCAGGTGCTGAGTTAAGCCCAGAGGTGCATGAAATATAGTCCCTCTCTCTATAGAAGGATCACAGATGAATGTAATTGGGAGGAACTAGAATTCCAGAAAGAAGAGACATAATGTTATCTGCTAACTCTGGGGAACTTTACCCACAGAAAGGGATAGTCACCGACCTTAAAATACAAGATGCAACTCAAACTCTGACCTGTGTTTCTGATCATCACAGATTCCCTTGTCCTCCAAGCTCTCTTTCTCCCTGCCCTTGGTATTTGGATTCTGAATGTTTCCAGTGGACTGGCAGAGTCACCTTCTTCCTCAATGCCTGGCTCTGTCTATAAACACTAAGGACTTTGTGAAGACCCCTCCCTTCAAAGTGTCCTGGCAAAGGTAAACAGCTGTGCCCTCCCTGAAGAGAACACCCTACCCCATCACAACAGAGGGCCATCTGCTGGCTCAGAGTTGTCTCTGCAGAAGATCTGCTCCTAAGATGCCTGCTCCCTTCCTGGACCATGCACATTCTAGTCCTTGCACTAGACTTGAACATCTGGAAGCACCCAAGGCACTTGTCAAGGACACCCAAAGGTGACTCCCACTTGCCCCTCCTCCAGCCAAGGAAAATGGAAACACCAAATGTTCGTCAGGAACCCAAAGGTCGATTTAATCCACCTTTGAAGAAAAGGCTTTGTAGAAAAAAAAAGTAGCATTGGAAGCAGGCTTTGTAAAGTCTCTCCTGAGTCCATGAAATATAACTCTATAGGTGAAGATTCTACATGGCTCGCCCCCAAAGACGACCATGAGCTGTTACCACAAAGTCAGGGACAGGAAGATCAATAGAGAAAGATTGAAGGAGAGAGATTTATTTTCTTGCTGTTTCCCAAAATATAAGATCTTTGCTTTTCAAACTCACTCATCTTCCCTCTTGTTGACAGCTGCCACACACCTGCTGTTAGCAGCATCCCTTGCTTCTTGCTCTCCAGCCTCACCCCTCCCAGTATCCTAACATCTGGATACCTGTCACCACAGAGCATCTTTCCATGAACACACCAAAAGGAACATGGACATAGACTTTTTTTTTTCCTTTTTCTTTTTCCTCTCATTTTGTTGTTGTTCTTTGTTTTTGTGGGTTTGTGTGTATGTTGGTCTTTTTGTAGTTTTCCCTTCATAGCAAGGAGACACCTTTCACTGGCGGTACTGCCTCGTAGGCCCCCAGTGTATGAAGAGGCTCTTAGCCCTCATATGAATCCTGAAATGTGGTGAGGGACTGTTATGTAGGGGCACTCCACACCAGAGGAAATAGAGGAAAGGTTTAGGGGGTAGAGGATGGGAGGGTGGGCTGGGAAGCAGGGAAAGAGGACAATATGATAGAGATGTAACCTGAAGCAACAAACAAATAAATTTATTAATTAAAAAAAAAGCAGGTAACAATTTTAAAACACGGTAAATAAAAGAAAGGTTACAGCCATTCAACCTGGTTTTATAAACCTCCAAGAGTCAAAAAAAGTTAGAGCTAAGGTAAAATACATGAAAAGTGTGGGGTTAGCCCATGCCTTTAACTTCAGCAGAGATGGGAGGAGCACTATAGTGTTAGTTGTCTTATAAATTCTACAGTTACACGGAACAGGGTGGTGAGGGTGCACACCCTTAATCCCATCATTCAAGAAGAGTACACCCTTAATCCCAACACACTAGAGACAGAAACAGGCAGACCTCAGAGCTCAAGGTCAGCCTGATACAAAACAAACTCTAAATAGAGAAAAACTTCGATCCAGGAGTGGTGGAACACATCTTTAATCCCTTCAGATGGGAACCACAGGTCTTTGATCCCAATAATTAGAATGCAGAGACACACACATAGGATTTGGAAGGACTTAAGTTTAAAAGCTACTTACAAAAGGCCTACTCAATACAAACAAATTGTCCTTTGAGATATCAAAATATATACACTAAGGCTTGTTTAGCTCCAAAATAACAAAATAATTTCTTCTTTAATCCAGATTGAAAGATAATACTTTATATATTGTCAAAAAAACAAATTTGCTTCAGGAGAAATATTACCTGACACCCCCTCCCCGCCCCCCACCAAAAAAAAAAAAGGGTAATTGTCCCAGAGTTAGGATTAGGGCAGGGCTCTGTTCTTATCTTTCCAGGAGATTTAAAGCATCTATTCAAGGAATCCAGGGACAACTGGACAAGGGAAACCTCAACAGAAAACAGAATCAGACACCAAAGAAGACAAGTGGCCCAGATGATCCAGCCTTACAGACTCCCTCAATAGCTGTTTCCATCAAAAGTCTACAACCACAACAACTCAAAATCGCTAAGACCGTTCAGCTCCACACACTGCCCCAGCCACAACTTCAGTAAAGCCTGGAAGATCAGCTTCTGCCTACAAACTTCTTAGGACATCTAAACAGCTGAGCACAAAAGGACTGAACATAAAAAGATTGTACTAACATTTTTAACCATTTTTCCATTCTGGTTCGGGCCCCAAACAGGTTTACTACGACCCAAATCAGCAGGAAGTCATTTTAAGAGAGGAAAGTCCCATGCCCAGAGGGTGGGGAGGGTGTTCCCCCCCCCCTTTTGGTTATTTTAAGGATAACAGAAAACTTTGTTATTTAGGGGACTAGACTACAGGCTGTTAAATGGTCTTCTTAAATGGGTTTTGGAGGTTAGACCCAAGGACTTCCTTCTTTTCCTTTTCTGTATCCTTCTTTCTCTCCTATGTAGGAGTGCACGGACTTGAGAAAAATGAGACATAGACATAGCACAGGAAGGACCAAGAAGAAGGGACAGATTATTGAATATGCCCTTATACCTTTGTATATTGATACAAAATTAGTACTATATTTGGCTAAAGTGGTATTGACCATTGTTTATTGTGCAAAATTAAGATTGTATTGGACTACATCGGTATTGATCTTTGTATATTGATACAAAATTAAGATAATAGTTGGCCACAATGGTATTGGCCCTTGTATATTGACATAATATTAACATTGTATTGGACTACATAGGCATTGATCTTTGTATATTGATACAAAATTAAGAGTATATTTAGCCACATTGGAATAGATCTTTGTATATTGATACAAAATTAAAGGTAAGGCTTCTTAAAGGTATTGTACCTAGAGATACTTAAAAATGAAATGTGAAGCTCTGGCCTCTTGATACCAACCATCTTAAACCGTTTAGGATAGTTAAGAAATACAAACTTCTAGTCATGCAAGCATGTCACTTTGTTAGCTACTATGACAGTCTATCACAGATATTCTCTAAACTACCCAGTAATCAAGTTGTTAAGAGACAAGCAACATTTGCTTATCTAAATAAAAGAGATATATAGGGCATCTTCAAAACCCCAAGAGATCTGCAGAACATGGCATTCAAAGATGTTGTGTTAAATTAAGATTTTTTTTTCTATCGAGACGTATAAGCTCCTGACAGCACCCCCTATTCTACTCCAAGTAGAAGATGGGCATCAAAGAATCTCCAGTGTGAGATGGTTGAATTAGTGGCAAGCCTATCTCTTGGCATGAAAAAACCCCTTGCTTCAACTGCAGACACACTGCTGTCCAAAAAGGACAAAACTTGGTAGCAGGTAAGTCGACAGCCTAGCTCTGCCAAGACAGGGTAGGTAAGTCCTTCATAATCACTGCTCTACAATCAATATCTGTCAGAGAAATGGGACCAAAAGGCTGAAGATTGATGCTGTAACGTATGGAGGGAAAACAGGAACTGTCCAGGCAGCCACTGATATGCCATTTCTTAGTTTTGGATGATGCAGCCCCTGCACTTCCTACATAATCAGATATATTTATCCCTCTCAGGTCTCTGTGGTGGTTGAAGAATAGATAGCTAGAGTCTCATAGTTAAATTTTGAGTTGTTTAGGAATCAAGAGGGTGTTCTGGATCTAAGAAGATGTTTTTAATAGTGATGCAAGTTAGTATGAAAGCTGAGTCAGATATAGAACTTTAAACACATGGAGATGGTTAGATGGTAGAATGTTAAAGTCAGGGGCCAAATATGTATGAACTGGACATTGAGAATGTATGCTGGCCATTTAACTCTCATAAATGTGATGTACTTATTTCTGTTGTTTTGTATAGTTTTTACTGTAATAAGAGAAGGAACGGGTGGGGTGGGCCAAGATGGCGGCGACCCGCACTGACGCATTATTAACATGGGAGAAAAGAACCATAAAAAGGACAGAGTTATTGGACACTGTGCAAAAACTGGAGGGGCTAGACCCTCCGGGAACACTCACAGCTCCCAAGGGACTGTTAAAAGTCCCAGGGCAAGGCTCTCCCCCCATCTCTCTCAGACACAGAAGCCACTAATCTGGGACTTGGGAAATTCCATTTGGAGAGGCGCCTGGTAAGATCTACCCCAATACACAGCAAGGCAGAATCAGAGCCCACATGGCGATCACTCACTAGCCTACTAGGCTCCCCACATTTCAGGAGGACCTTATAGCTATTTAGGAAAATTTGCAGGCTAGTTGCAGTCTTAACAAGGAAGAAACAGGGCACACGGCAGGTGGTCTGCAGCCGCTCGAGCTGCAGAGGACCCGAGCAAGCGGGAAGCCGGCGGGCAGGGCAGAAGCGCCAAGCCCACAGCAAAGCAGCCAGGGAGGGAAGTCAGCACAGGCGGGTGGAGCTGAAGCTCCGCGCACCCTCGGCAGTACAGCCCAGGAGGGAAGCTGGCACAGGTGGGCGCGGCTAAGGCTCCGCGCACCAGCAGCAGAGCAGCCAGGGAGGGAAGCAGGCACAGGCAGGCGCGGCTGAAGCTCCGCACACCCGCGGAACAGCAGCCAGGGTGGGAAGCCTGCACAGGCGGGCTGGATTGAGGCTCCATGCGTGGCTGAGGAACTGGGGCAGGAAGCCGGCACAGGCAGGTGGGGAGAGGGGCCACGCCTGCGGCGGAGGAGACTAGTGGGAAACCAGAAGCCAGGGGACCATAACTGTATTCTGGAAAACCCAGACATATTAGGTGTGGAGCCAGGCCCTGTCAGTCTCTGTGACGACAACCAAAGCCCACGGAATCTGTGCCTGGGCAAACAGGTCAATACCATCAGAAACATTACAGGCTGATCACTCAGTGTGTGACATAGAGAAGACTGAATTGGGAGCAGGACCATTACTCACTACCTGGGAATAGGCTGCACCAGCTCACAGTGCTTCAGGCTATTAGAACCACAGTGACCCTGAGATCCCCCTGTAAGAAACGACAGATAGCCAAGCAATTCGACTCCTTCACCAAAGCATCCCCTGTAGATCCAAGCACAGAAAACAATGAGAACAGACAGCTAAACACACCCACATGGCCAAAGATCCAAGAAAAAATACAAATCAAGGAAATATGACTCCAACAAAGCAGAATTATCCTAGCTCATCAAATTCGGATGACCTCACATCAACAGAAACACATGAAAACAATGACAATTCTGCATTATGGAAAGTGATTTAGGCCCTTCAAGAAGAACTTAAATCTATGAAGGAATTCAAAGAAGCCACAATTTTACAAGTCAAAACAATGAACAACACCATTAAAGAGCTCCAAGCCAAGGTGACCCAGCTTGAACAGGAAAAGGACAAAGCAATGAAAGATTTCCAGACAAAAACAAGCAAACTGGAGAAGGAAATGTACAGAACGAACAATAGCATGCAAGACATGAAAATAGAAATAGAAACAATAAAGAAAACACAGTCAGAGTTAAAAGAGGAAGTGGAGAATGAGGGGAAGAGAACAGGAACTATGGATGTGAATATCAAAAATAGGATGCAAGAGATGGAAGACAGGATCTCAGGCATGGAAGATTCGATGGAAGAAATCAGTACAACATCAAAAGAAAATGAGAAGGCTAAAAAAATCTCTCACCCACAACATCCAAGAAATGAAGGACTCAATGAAAAGATGGAGCCTAAGAATTATAGGCATAGAGGAAAGAGAAGACTCCCGACTCGATGGTCCAGGAAATATCTTCAACAAAATCATAGAAGAAAACTTCCCAAACCTGAAAAAAGAGATGCCAATAAAAATCCAAGAGGCTTACAGAACACCGAACAGATTAGATCAGAAAAGAAACTCCTCTCGCCACATAATAATTGAAACACCAAATGTACAGAACAAAGAAAGAATATTAAAAGCTGTAAGAGAAAAAGGTCAAGTCACATAAAATGGCAGACCCATCAGAATCACACCTGACTTCTCCTCAGAAACTTTAAAAGCTAGAAGTGCCTGGACAGATATCCTACAAGTCCTGAGAGAACACAGGTGCCCAGCCAGACTACTTTACCCAGCAAAACTCTCTATCAACATAGATGGAGAAAACAAGATATTCCATGACAAAATCAAATTTAAACAATATCTACTCACAAACCCAGCCCTACAGAAAATCCTAGAAGGAAAATCCCAACCCAGAGAAGAAAACTTCACCCAAGAAAACAAAGAGAATAGAAAACCCCTCAGCAACTAAACCAAAAGAGGCACAGGACGATCACCTATACCAAACTAATGGGAAATAACAACCCCAGTTCACTAATATCCATCAACATCAATGGACTCAACTCCCCAATAAAAAGACACAGGTTTACAGAGTGGATCCGCAAGCAAGATCCGTCCTTTTGCTGCATACAAGAAACACATCTCACTACCAAAGATAGACACTACCTCAGAGTAAAGGGCTGGGAAAAGGTTTTCCAAGCAAATGGACCCAGGAAGCAAGCTGGAGTAGCCATCCTAATATCAAACAAAACAGACTTCCAACTGAAGTTAATGAAAAAAAGACAAAGAAGGGCATTATATACTCATTAAAGGGAATATTCATCAAGAGGAAATCTCAATACTGAACATCTATGCCCGAAATACAAAGGCACCTACATTTGTAAAAGAAACACTTCTAAAACTTAAATCGCAC
This sequence comes from Lophiomys imhausi, assembly GCA_907164525.1. Lineage (NCBI taxonomy): Eukaryota > Metazoa > Chordata > Mammalia > Rodentia > Muridae > Lophiomys > Lophiomys imhausi. The sequence continues at coordinate 551,250 of CAJQZJ010033120.1, read as the reverse complement.
ATCGGTCACAACACATTAGTAGTGTGAGACTTCAACACCCCACTCACAACAATGGACAGATTATCAAGACAGAAGACAAACAGAGAAATAATGAGTTTAACAGAGATCATGAAACAAATGTACCTAACAGATATCTACAGAACGTTTCACCCAAACACAAAGGAATACACCTTTTTCTCAGCACCTCACGGAACCTTCTCCAAAATCGACCACATAGTCGGACACAAAGATAGTCTCAATAGATACAAGAAAATTGAAATAACACTTTGTATCTTATCAAACCACAACGGAATAAAGCTAGTCTTCAACAGCAAAAGAATCAAGAGAAAGCCTACACACACATGGAAATTGAACAGCTCCTTACTGGATGACCACTGGGTCAGGGAAGAAATAAAGAAGGAAATCAAAGACTTCTTAAAATCCAACGAAATTGAAGGCACAACATACCCAAACCTATGGGATACAATGAAAGCTGTGCTACGAGGAAATTTAATAGCACTAAGTGCTTTCAAAAAGAAAATTGTGACAGCTCATATTAGTGAATTAACAGCTAAGCTGGTTGAATTGGAAAAAAAAAAAAGAAGCAAACACTCCCAAGAGGAGCAGAAGGCAGGAAATCATCAAACTTATGGCTGAAATCAACAACTTAGAAACAAAAAGAACTATACAAAGAATCAATGAAACCAAGAGTTGGTTCTTCGAGAAAATCAACAAAATAGAGAGACCTCTAGGCAAATTAACTAAAAGGCAAAGGGAAAGAACCCAAATCAACAAAATCAGAAATGAAAAGGGAGAAATAACAACAGACATTGAGGAGATCCAGAAAATAATCGGGTTCTACTTTAAAAATCTATATTCCACCAAATTTGAAAACCTAAGTGAAATGGACAATTTCCTCGATAGATTCCACCTACCAAAACTAAATCAAAATCATATTAACAGCTTAAACAACCTAATAACCCCTAAGGAAATAGAAACAGTCATTAAAAATCTCCCAACCAAAAAAAGCCCAGGGCCAGATGGCTTTAGCACAGAATTCTACCAGACCTTCAAAGAAGAACTAACACCATTACTCTTCCACCACATAGAAGCAGAAAGAACACTGACAAACTCATTCTATGAGGCCACGGTCACTCTGATTCCTAAACCACACAAAGACCCAACAAAGAAAGAGAACTTCAGACCATTCTCCCTCATGAACATAGATGCAAAAATACTTAATAAAATACTAGCAAACCGAATTCAAGAACACATCAAAAATATCATACATCATGATGAAGTAGGCTTCATCCCAGGAATGCAGGGATGGTTCAACATATGAAAGTCTATCAATGTAATTCACCATATAAACAAGATGAAAGAAAAAAACCCACATGATAATCTCGCTAGATGCAGAAAAAGCATTTGACAAAAATCCAACACCCCTTCATGCTAAAAGTTCTGGAGAGAACGGGCATACAAGGACCATACTTAGAAATAATAAAGGCAATATACAGCAAGCCAGTGGCCAACATCAATTTAAATGGAGAGAAACTTGAAACATTTCCTCTAAACTCAGGGACAAGACAAGGATGTCCACTCTCACCATATCTCTTCAATATAGTACTTGAAGTCCTTGATAGAGCAATAAGAAAACTAAAGGAGATCAAAGGGAAAATATTGGAAAAGAAGAAGTCAAATTATCCCTATTTGCAGAAGATATGTTAGTATACATAAGCGACCCGAAAAACTCCACCAGAGAACTCTTACAGCTGATAAACAACTTCAGCAAGATGGCTGAATACAAAATTAACTCAAAAAAATCAGAAGCCCTTCTTTATACAACAAACAAATGTACCGAGAAAGAAATAAGGGAAACAACCCCCTTCACAATAGCCACAAACAATATAAAATACCTGGGGGTAACTCTAACCAAGCAAGGAAAGGAACTATACAACAAGAACTTCAAGCCCCTGAAGAAAGAAATGGAAGAGGCCTTTAGAAGATGGAAAGATCTCCCATGCTCATGGATAGGTAGGATCAACATAATAAAAATGGCTATCCTACCAAAATCAATATATAGTTTCAATGCAATTCCTATCAAAATAACAACACAATTCTTTATAGACCTGGAAAGAGCTATTCTCAACTTCATATGGAACAACAAAAAGCCCAGAATAGCTAAATCAATCCTGTACAATAAAAAAGCATCTGGAGGTATCACCATCCCAGATTTCAAGCTGAACTACAGAGCAATAGTAATAAAAACAGCATGGTACTGGTATAGAAACAGACCAGTGGATCAATGGAATCGAATTGAAGACCCGAACATGGACCCACACACCTATGGCCAACTAATCTTTGACAAAGGAGCCAAAACCGCACAATGGAAGAAGGACAGCATCTTCAACAAATGGTGCTGGTCCAACTAGATGTCCACTTGCAAAATAATGAAATTAGACCCATACCTATCACCTTGTACAAAACTTAAATCCAAGTGAATCAAAGACCTTAACATGAGGCCGGCCACACTAAATATACTAGAGGAAATAGTAGGAGAAACCCTCGAACTCATTGGCACAGGTGACAACTTCCTGAACAGAACACCAACAGCTCAGGACCTGAGATCAACAATCAATAAATGGGACCTCATGAAACTGAAAAGCTTCTGTAAGGCAAAAGACATTGTCATTCGAACAAAATGGCAACCAACAGACTGGAAGAAAATCTTCATCAACCCCACATCTGATAGAGGGCTATTATCTAAAATCTACAAAGAACTCAAGAAACTAAATGCCAAGAAACCAAATAATCCAATCAAAAAATAGCAGACAGAGCTTAATAGAGAATTCACAAAGGAGGAATCCCTAATGGCCGAGAGACACCTGAAGAAATGCTCAACATCCTTAATCATCAGAGCAATGCAACTCAAGACGACTCTGAGATTCCACCTCACACCTGTTAGAATGGCTAAGATAAAGAGCTCAAATGACAGCACATGCTGGCAAGGGTGTGGAGAAAGGGGAACCCTACTCCATTGCTGGTGGGAGTGCAGGCTTGTGCAACCACTATGGAGGTCAGTCTGGCGATATCTTAGAAATCTTGGAATAACTCTGCCTCAGGACCCAGCCATACCACTTCTGGGTATACACCCAAAGGACTCCTCACGGAGTCATAGGGAAGTCTCCTCATCTATGTTCATAGCAGCCTTATTTGTAATAGGTAGAAATTGGAAACAACCCAGATGTCCCTCAACTGAAGAATGGATTAAAAAACTGTGGTACATCTATACAATGGAATATTACTCAGCTATCAGAAACAATGAAATCATGCAATTTGCAACCAAATGGATGGAACTAGAGAAGCTCATCCTGAGTGAGCTAATCCAGACTCAGAAGGACGCATATGGCATCTATTCACTTATAGTAGGATTTTAGCTATATTGTACAGGATATCTGTACTACAACCAACACACCAAAAAGAACATGGACATAAACTTTTTTTTCTTTTTCCTCTCTTTTTTGTTGTTGTTCTTTGTTTTTGTGGGTTTGTGGGTTTGTTGGTCTTTTTTTAGATTTCCCCCTGTAGCAAGGAGAGACCTTTCACTGGCAGTACTGCCTTGTAGGCCCCCGGTTAATGAAGAGGCTCTTGGCCCTCATATGACTCCTGAGCTGTGGTGAGGGACTGTTATGCAGGGACACTCCACCCCAGAGGAATAAGACGGAAGGGTTAGGGGGTACAGGATGGGAGGGTGGGGCTGGGAAGCAGGAAAAGAGAACAATATGATAGGGATGTAACCTGAAGCAACAAACAAATAAATTTATTAATTAAAAAGAAGCAGGTAACAATGTTAAAACACTGTAAATAAAATAAAAGTTACAGCCGTTCAACCTGGTTTTATAAACCTCCAAGAGTTGAAAAAACGTAGAGCTAAGGTAAAATACATGAAAAATGTGGTGTTTACCCATGCCTTTAACTTCAGCAGAGACGGGAGGGGCACTATAGTGTTAGTTGTCTTATAAATTCTACAGTTACACGGAACAGGGTGGTGAGGGTGCACACCCTTAATCCCATCATTCAAGAAGAGTACACCCTTAATCCCAACACACTAGAGACAGAAGCAGGCAGACCTCAGAGCTCAAGGTCAGCCTGATACAAAACAAACTCTAAATAGAGAAAAACTTCGATCCAGGAGTGGTGGAACACATCTTTAATTTCTTCAGATGGGAACCACAGATCTTTGATACCAATAATTAGAATGCAGAGACAGACACATAGGATTTGGAAGGACTTAAGTTTAAAAGCTACTTACACAAGGCCTACTCAATACAAACAAATTGTCCTTTGAGATCTCTAAATATATACACTAATTTAGCTCCAAAATAACAAAATAATTTCTTCTTTAACCCAGATTGAAAGATAATACTTTATATATTGTCAAAAACCAAATTTGCTTCAGAAGAAATATTACCTAACCCCCCCCCCAAAAAAAAAAGAGGGTAATTATCCCAGAGTTAGGATTAGGGCAGGGCTCTGTTCTTATCTTTCCAGGAGAGTCAAAGCATCCATTCAAGGAACCCAGAGACAACTGGACAACGGAAACCTCAGCAGAAAACAGAATCAGACACCAAAGAAAACGAGTGACCCAGATGATCCAGCCTTACAGACTCCCTCAATAGCTGTTTCCATCAAAAGTCTACAACCACAACAACTCAAAATCACTAAGACCATTCAGCTCTACACACTGCCCCAGCCAGAACTTCAGTAAAGCCTGGAAGATCAGCTTCTGCCTACAAACTCCTTAGGACATCTAAACAGCTGAGCACAGAAGGACTGAACATAAAAGGATTGTACTAACATTTTTAACCATTTTTCCATTCTGGTTCGGGCCCCAAACAGATTTACTATGACCCAAATCAGCATGAAGTCATTTTAAGAGAGCGAGGTCCCATGCCCAGAGGGTGGGGAGGGTGTTTCTCCGCCCCCCCCCTTTTGGTTATTTGAAGGATAACTGAAAACCCTGTTATTTAGGGGAAGAGATTATAAGCTGTTAAATGGTCTTGTTAAATGGGTTTTGGAGGTTAGACCCAGGGACTTCCTTCTTTTCCTTTTCTGTATCCTTCTTTCTCTCCTATGTAGGAGTGAACGGATTTGAGAAAAATGAGACATAGACATAGCACAGGAAGGACCAAGAAGAAGGGACAGATTATTGAATATGCCCTTATACCTTTGTATATTGATACAAAATTAGTACTATATTTGGCTAAAGTGGTATTGACCATTGTTTATTGTGCAAAATTAAGATTGTATTGAACTACATCGGTATTGATCTTTGTATATTGATACAAAAGTAAGATTATAGTTGGCCACAATGGTATTGACCCTTGTATATTGATGTAATATTAAGATTGTATTGGGCTACATAGGCATTGATCTTTGTATATTGATACAAAATCAAGAGTATATTTACCCACATTGGAATAGATCTTTGTATATTGATACAAAATTAAAGGTAACGCTTCCTAATGGTATTGTACCTAGAGATACTTAAAAATGAAATGTGAAGCTCTGGCCTCTTGATACCAACTGTCTTAAAATGTTTAGGATAGTTAAGAAATACAAACTCCTAGTCATGTAAGCGTGTCACTTTGTTAGCTACTATGACAGTCTATCACAGATATTCTCTAAGCTACTCTGAAATCAAGTTGTTAAGAGACAAGCAACATTTGCTTATCTAAATACAAGAGATATATAGGGCATCTTCAAAAACCCCAAGAGATCCGCAGAACATGGCATTCAAAGATGTTGTGTTAAATTAAGATTTTTTTTTATATTGAGACGTATAAGCTCCTGACAGCACCCCCTATTCTACTCTAAGTAGAAGATGAGCATCGAAGAATCTCCAGTGTGAGATGGTTGAATTAGTGGCAAGCCTATCTCTTGGCATGAAAAAACTCCTTCCTTCAACTGCAGACAGACTGCTGTCCAAAAAGGACAAAACTTAGTAGCAGGGAAGTCGACAGCCTAGCTCTGCCAAGACAGGGTAGGTAAGTCCTTCATAATCCCTGCTCTTCAATAAATGTCTGTCATAGAAACAGGACCAAAAGGCTGAAGACTGATGCTGGAATGTTTGGAAAGTAGGAACTGTCCAGGCAGTCACTGGTATGTCATTTCTTAGTTTTGGAAGCTGCAGGCCCTGCACTTCCTATATAATCAGATATATTTATCCCTCTCAGGTCTCTGAGGTGGTTGAAGAATAGACAGCTAGAGTCTCATAGTTAAATTTTGAGTTGTTTAGGAATCAAGAGGGCGTTCTAGATCTAAGAAGATGTTTTTAATAGTGATGCAAGTTAGTATGAAAGCTGAGTCAGTTATAGAACTTTAAACTCATGGAGATGGTTAGAAGGTAGAAGGTTAAAGTCAGGGGCCAAATATGTATGAACTGGACATTGGGAATGTATACTGGGCCATTTAACTCTCATAAATGTGGCGTATTTATTTCTGTTGTTTTGTATAGAATTTACTGTTATAAGAGAAGGAACCATTTGTTGGACTGAAAGGGGAAGCTGTTGGGGGGGAAGAGGGTGGAAGGGTGGGACAGGAAGGGGGAGTAGGGAAGGGATTGTTAGTGAGATGTAACTTGAAGAAATAAAATATAAAGTATAAAAAAAGGTAGAAAAGGGGTGGGACATGGGGTACATTGTATTGGTTTGCTTCCATGAACTTGTCCTTTGGTAAATTACAGAAGAAACACTAACAGTTATCACAAAACCTGAATAACATGCCAACTGTGATTTATGCATAAAATTTCTACCATTAATGCACATAAATGCTCTGCTGAAAGGGTCAAGAGGAACACCATTAAGTAGATAAACAGAGAGCTGCAAGGAATGGACAAAAAAATTTGTTTCAAAAGGAACTGGTACCTAGGGTGCAAGTGCAGCCCATAGATTCAGCACCCATCAAGCAACTCCCACATGGACTGCCTGGCTGTGCCAAGCATGAAGCCACATATGATGGTAGGATTGGTTAAGATGGAAACAATGCTGGCTATAATTTGATCTTCCTTCAAGTCTCACTGTCTTCAAACTTGCATAAGAGGGCTCAGGAAATAATATTCTGAAGAACTCTATGGGGAGAATTTTTAAAAATCCTCATTTGGATACCTCTTAGTCATTATGGGCAAAAATAACAATATAAATTTCCTGAAATACAAAAGTGACAACTGAAAACAGTCGTCCAGATCTCCCTGAAGAACCCAGAAAAAGGGGTGGGGGGGGCGGGCAGCAAGCATAAAACACTGAGCTTAGGAATTTCAGCATTCCCATAGAAAGAGCCAGCAGAGATTCCTGGTCTAATTTGCCTGCTGCTCACTCTATTTTCTTCCTCTTTTGTATTATCAGTTCCAAAAAGGGTATTTCAAACACTGTCTAGACCTGAATTGACCTACTCTTGCAAATATGTGCTGCGGAATTCAAACTTGCCTCATGGAAGTAGAAATTATTAAAAGATGTATGGGCTGGGGGCAGTGGCTCAGCAGGTGTCTTGCTTTATTTTCCTGTTGCTGTGATTTTTTTTTTTTTTTTTTTTGAGACAGGGCTTCTCTGTGTAGCCTTTGCTGTCCTGGAACTCACTCTGCAAACCAAGTTGGCATCAAACTCAGAGATCCACATGCCTCTCTGCCTCCTGAGTGCTGGGATTAACGGTGTGTGCCACCTGTTGCTGTGATTTAAAAAAACAAAAACAAAACAAACAAAAACCAACCAACCAACAAACAAAAACAAAAAACCCTGACAAAAGCGAGGAAGAAAAAAAAAACAAGGAAGAAAGGGAATGGTTTATTCTGGCTCATGGGTCAAGATTCTCATTCATCATTGTTGGAATTCAAGGCAGCAAGAGCCTAATGCAGCTGAGGTCACATCACACTCACAATCAGCACAAGAGGGATGAATGCTGATGCTGCTAAGGGACTTTTCTCTACTTCACAGTCAAGAACTGCAATTGGGGAAGGGTGCCACCCTCAGGAGCCAATCTTCCCACCTCAGTTAACCAATTGATATAATCAAGACTATCTTCCACAACATGATCAGAGCCCAAGAAGTTCTACATTCTGTCCAGTTGATAATAACACTAACAATCATGGTGTCCTCACACATGAGCATATGTGTATACTCCCACTTACGCACACATTCAAACATTTCACATATTTAAATGTATACACACACACACACACACACACATACATGCATCATAGGAATGCAAAACAAAACAAAGATGTTCTTATTTCATGGGAAAGAACTATACTCTGAGCTTGGCAGGGAAAAAAAGTTCAGAAAGAAGCCTATTAAAGGAGAGACTGTTCAAATGGACTCACTTACAGCTATCACAGTTTTCTGCCACATTGAAAACATGTACCACAGTCCCTTTTCAAGATGATTAAAAATAAGAGCTCTGAGTTTTGGACACAAAGGAACCTCTGGAAGTGGCAGACATCCTATTTTCCAGTGTCATAAACGTCACTCCATTCATCATTGAAATACACGATGTTTTCACATGCACAATGCAGACTGTCCCCTCTCAGGAAGAAAATTCCCTGAGCAGAAGGACATTGGCATGTACTAGACCATTTAAACCAGGGAATCTCCTAAGAAACAACCAAGACTTCCATTAGGATTAGTAAGAAAACTAGATGAGCCATGTTGTGGCTTCAGAGACTTCTTAAAAAGATGGGCACCCTCCACTTCAACCTAAATAGCACACAAAAGAAGGAGCCATTTGCTTCCCTTCCTTTGAACTCATCAATGAACATGAAGACTTCAGTAAAAGAACATAAATTCAATAATGATCAGAGAAAGAGCTTGAAGAGAATAGTAGACTAAAGGAGGGAGGACCTAGGGTCAGGTACAAGATTAGTGCTATAGAAAGGCTTCAGCACAGGAGGGCACTTCCTGAAGACTATAATGCCACAAATCCAGACCATGCTACCTTAGTTGGTGAGCAAGAGAAGTACAAGGCAGGAAAACCGTGACCACAGACACTGTGTCATCATCCCTGTGCTGCAGTGGTCCAGATGACCTGGGTGACATTCTGTGCTCTATTATAGCCATTAGAAACAAACGTGCATGTGTCTGGATCAGCATGGCTGTGTGAAGAAAGGGAACACATCAGGCCATTTTTTCCAGAAGCATACTAACTGCACGGCACAAACACTCTAGAGATTAGCGAACAATAAATAAAAACACTTCTTTCGTTGGTGGAATCTGTCCCTGTTCATTAACTCCTTATTCCTGGGTAACTGAGAGGGATCCTGGGAGGAATGATGCCATTGGGTATTCCCACTGTGGAGCAGAGCCCCTGAACAGCTTGAAGCATTCTGCCTGTGATTCCTAATGGGGAAGGGAGGCTGTCTCAATTCTTCTTTTTCCATCTGCATATCTCCCTTACTCTCAGTCTCCTGATCTTCACAACAGATAGGACCCACATTATATATACATACACAACAACTCACTGTGCATTGGAGTTCACTTACAAATGACTGAAACAGCAGAGACATAATGAATTGAGTGTTTATTTGTTCACTTATTATTTTCGTTTTTCGAGACAGGGTTTCTCTGTGTAGCCCTGGCTGTCCTGGAATTCACTCTGTAGACCAGGCTGGCCTCCAACTCATAGACATCTGCCTGCCTTGGCCTCAAGAGTGCTGGGATTAAAGGCATGCGCCACCACTGCAAGGAATTGTGTCTTTATTTGGGTAAATACTTGTTTTATATTTTCAAGAACATGTTCTAGAATGTCATTTTCCCCCAATGGCCTTGCTTGAATATTGTTTATTGGAAGCTCACTTGACCTGTCTCTAGGAACAAAACAGTCTTTTTTTTTTCTTTTTCACTACATCTATTTTGCACTTCAATATGTGAAGTATGACTAAATACAAGAAGTAGAGTCATCTGATCCATAAAAAGAGTTCAGTGTAACTTCCTTCACAGGCATGGGGTCTGCCTGCTACCACCCACACAATGGTCCTCAGTGACCATCGAATGTTGCAAACAAGCCGCATTGTCCAGTTCCTCCACCCTAACCTGGCAGCCTGCTGACTGTCATGTGATGGTGACATCTTTTCCTTGAAAGTCTCTCTGTGCTTCAGAATCAGTAAATCTTCTTAGTCCTTAAGGTTAATTTTGCCTCTTTTGTTGGATTCAGATTCTCTCTAATAAACAAAACTTTCTCCTGATCTTTCCAGATTCTTTTCTCACTCTCAATTTTTTAAGAGGAGATTTTATTTTTAAATTTTATTTAATGTATGTGATTATGAGTGTTTGCATGTATGTATGTGTACCATGAACATGTCTGGTACCTGTGGAGGCCAGAAGAAGAGGTTAGGTTCCCTGCAACTGGAATTACAGTTGGTTGTGAGCCACTATATGGGATGCTAGAAACCAAACTTGTGTCTTCTGTAAGAGTAATAAGTGCTCATAACCACTGAACCATCTCTCCAGCCCCTCACCCTTAAATCTTAAAGCTTGATTGAAATTATTTATTCTGAGGCCAGGCATGGTGGCACATGCCTTTACTCTCAACCCTTATGAGGAAGAAGCAGGCTGAGCTCTGAGTTCAAGGCCACCCTGGTCTACAGATCAAGTTCCAGGACAGCCAGGGCTACAAGAAGAAACCCTGTCATATATAAATATAAATATATAAATACATATATTTCCTTGACCTCTGTACTGAGTAGTAAAAAAAAAATCACAAAGCCCTAGGTTGGTTCACAGCACTGCATGAACTGAGTCCAGAAGTATATGCGGGTACATGCATACATGCAGTCGTGTACACGCGGTGGGATCAGATGTTCGAAGTCACCTTGGGCTACACAGAAGCTTGGGCCCAGCCTAAACTACTACATATGACCCTGTCTTCAAAAAGAAGGTTTTTTTCTTAACTTCTCTCTGCTTGCTTTCTAGTCACAACCCCGGGGACCTGAAGTACAGTAAAAACACAGAAGAGCCTAAGGGACCAAGCTCCACCTTGGTCCACTCCTTACCTCCGGGTTTCATGCTGGCGCTGACAGTCTGCTCCATGCTGAGTTTCCTCACCACTGTGGCTCCATCACTTTCATTTATTCCCAGCCTCCCCTGCTGCTTGGCAACATCACACTCGCTTTTCCAGGCCTTCTCTAAACACTCCCTGACAATAATAAGCCTTTTCTCAACCCAACCAACCTCAGCCTCTTGGATGTTCTTAGAGGCTCTTTGCCAGAGGTTCTTAACCTTGGTTGCACATTGAGTCATCGCTGGGAAAGCTTCTCTAAAACCCAGGTCTTTATCCCAGACCAATTAAATCCGAAGCCCCGGGGAGAAGCCCAGTGCTGGCGTTCTTCATAGCTCTCCAGGTGATCCCAATCTTCAGTCAAGGTCGATAACCCGCTGCCTGACGCCATTTATCACTTTCTCCCTTTTGGTTGTAATTACACTATATTTGTCTTATTCCGAGGACTAAATTCGAGACTCCTTGAGGGCACAGACCATCTCCCACATCTGCCTATCCCCTGCAGTTCTCAGGGACTCAGAGTTGCAATAAATATTGTCAAATTTAATTTGAAACTTGAAATTAACCATAAACTTCAATTTTAGATCTTGCATATAATTTTATAAAAGGAATCAAATTAGTAGAGGACTAATCTGAGGTTTTTTTTTTAAATAAGATTCTATATTCCATTACCAAAAATATTCTGATATGCCTTTGAAGTCAGATGAGCTCTGGTTAAAAACACGGTGTGTGTGTGTGTGTGTGTGTGTGTGTGTGTGTGTGTGTGTGTGTG
>CAJQZJ010033120.1:511807-539446 GCA_907164525.1 Lophiomys imhausi | reverse complement strand
TGTGTGTGTGTGTGTGTGTGTGTGTGTGTGTGTGTGTGTGTGTGTGTTGCAAAGTGTGACTGGGTGTGTGCTCATTTCTAACTGAAATCAACAAAGGTAGCCGGAGTCACGCTCGGTGATCCGCCTTCCCCGGTGCTGATGCAGAAGGTACCTCGCGCAAAACCACAGTGTGAACTTAGCACAGAGCACATGACCTCCTTTCCAGAGCTGGGGGGGGGAAACAGAAAAGAAAAGAAAAGAAAAAGAAATGAAAAATGAGACAAGGAAGATTCGCCAGCCCTTTTTACGGCTACAGTTGCTAAGGAAACTGCTTCCTTAGCCTCAACCTGTCCAGGAAGCCTGTTTCAGGCAGTCTCCTGGTCTTTTTTGAAAATAAGGATATCAAAGAGGGGAGAGATGATAGAGAATAGAAGCTAGGGTTGCAGTGGTGCGAACAGAGCCTGTCGCTATTTCTCCCTTCTATGCTGCTGTTCTCTGAGTCACCTAGGATATGTGACACCTGACAAACCCCTCCTGGAACTAAAATCTTAGAATTAGCCAATAGGGTAAACAAAACAATAGGAAACCCTATTTGACATGCAGCAGTAGCTAAAAAACTGCTTTTCACCCCAAACTGCTCTCTTCTTCCCTGCTGGGAAAGGAGGAGGCAACCCTTAACCCAGCCAGCACGTGAGGTGCCTCAGCCCTCTCTTGCTCACATCTCAGGAGAAAGTGCTCCACGTTTTTCAGCAGAGTGGATGCAACCTGGGGCTCCTGCCGCTGCAGTGAACCCACACTGTGCACTGTGCAGGGAGGAAGGGAATGGGCAGAAAATGCCAGTCTCCAAGGCGAGTGACGAGCTGGTCACAGGAAACAAGGAGGTCAAAAGTAAGGAGTCCCAACTCAACCTCATTCTAGGAGCTCACTAGAGGTATGTAAGGGAGGTGCTGCCCTGGCAACAGTCCAGTAAATGCAGAGAGTCCTCTGTCATCCATTGAGGAAGCTTTTTTTTTGGTTTGTTTTTTGGGTTTTGTTTTTGTTTTTGTTTTTTGCCTGGATTGGCCTTGGCATTGATTTTGCAAAGTGACTTGACCATAAGTATTGCTGCAACTCTCACTAGAAAAGAAATCTCCTCTACTCTCCCTCCATTTTCCATTAATTAACTTAATGCGGTCAGTGAAAACAGCCTACTTCCTTCACCAGTTCAGATGAAATGTAACAAAGAAAAGTTACATTTCTCTATAAAAAAAAATATACAATCCAGGGCTGGAGAGATGGCTCAGTGGTTAAGAGCACTGGCTGCTCTTCCAGAGGTCATGAGTTCAATTCCCAGCAACCACATGGTGGCTCACAACCATCCACAATGAAATCTGGTGCCCTCTTCTGGCCTGCAAGCAGAACATTGTATACATAATAAATAAATCTAAAAAAAAAAAATTCATCCGGGCATAGTGGCGCACGCTTTAAAAAATATATATATATATATATACAATCCATAGGACAGCAACACATGAATTGAGGTGGGGAAAGTTAACGTCCCTGGGAAACCCCGGAGAAGATCCCACCACTGTCAACAGTTGTCTTTTGCAGTATGGGGCTGTGCCCATGTCTCTGTAGGCTAGGCCACTGCTCTACGGTTACATCCCTAGCCCCAACCACTGGCATTTTTAGCTGGGAATGACATAAATATATTCAAGTTAAAAATAAAATTAAAAGCTACTTTCCTAGACAAAAATGTGCAAATTGAAGTATGCATATTATTTTTGGATAATCTGAAGGAAAATACAAATTAGCTGATTTTGTCAGATTTATATAGAATCTATGACATATAAAATATGTTGTTGTCTACCTAGAAATCCTATGAAAGTAACTACAAATATTTTATTATATAGCATATATCAAATATATCTCTTTAAGTTGAGTGTGTGGTGTATGCATGTGTTCTGTTCATGTGTATGTACAGGTGCACCCGTGTAGGCATTTATGGAAACCAAAGGTTTGACATTAAAATATTTTTCTTCAATCGTTTCTTCACCTTACTTTTTAAAAGATGTGTTTTATTTTTAATTGTGTGTAAGGGATTATGGGCACATGAGTATAGGTTTCCCGAAAGGCCAGAGACAGGTGCACCTGGAGCTGGGGTCATACACATTTGTGCACTGCCCAGTGTGGGTGTTGGGTACCAAATTCATGTCCTTTTACACCATTAACCACTGAGCCATCTCTCCAGCCCTCCCACATTCTTTATGAACAAGGGTCTCTCACTGATACCTGAGCTCACCAACTGACTCGACTAGCTAGCCAGAGGGCCCCAAGGATCCACTGTTTCCACCGCCAATTTTGGAATTACAGGCACATATCACTACATTCAGCTTCTGACATAGGTTCTGAGGACAGAAATGTGGGTTCTTATGTTATGCACCAGGCGTTTTGCCAACTGAGCCACACCCAGCCGCATACACAATTTTGTGTTTGGGTTCTTTCTTTCTTTCCTTCTTTAAGTGAGCTTGGTTTGCTGTGTTAGGAATCAGATACAGAGCCTTGCACATACTAGGCAAGCTTCCTAGCACAGAGTTACACTTCCAGCACCTCACATGCTCTGTGGTTTTTAAAATTTGTTTTGTTTGTTTTGATGGAGGGTCTCCCCATGCTGACTCTTCTGGCCTTGGTCCCCTCCCTGCACCTCCTGTGTGCAGTCACTACAGGTGTATGTCACCATGCCAAGCCACATATAATTTTAAAACATGGATTAGCTCGGTGTTATGTGATGAGCTTATTATTCAGATGCCCAACATATTACAAATGAGTCAGGTAGTGATGTTTTAGATATAACAATGATTTGTTTCTGTCTTTAAGTCAAAAAGAATTAATTTTTTGGTCCAACAGACAGCCCTGTTAGGTAGATAGTTGTTGTGTTTAGAAACTAAGAACTAACAGTCATAACTAGATAATTCTGGTCAAGCTACCCAAATTATTCCTCTTGGAAAAAGCAGGAAGCACAACATAATTACGGTAATGCTAAAAGACTAATTAATGACCAGTGGGATTCTCTCAGAGATTGTGTGAAACACATCCAAACATTGATTAAGGATTTTCCCCCTTAATTTTACAGGTGGATGAAAATATGCCAATGTGTTCTCTCAGATGTATATCTTCTGACAGGGGAGTTTCCTGCAGAGGTCACAGCCAGAGGCTAGTCTATTCTGCTAAGCTCCAAGATTACCATACCAGTCATACAGGACCACAAAAGCCCCTCACCACTTCTGGAAACATGCTCTTCGAAATGAATAAGTCAAAAGCGGTTCCTGTATCTAAAAAGCATGACAGTGAAATACACAAGAAATCACTCAAAACACAATATGGAAGCAGATGATCTGGTTTACCCTCCAAGTCTCACTACTCAGTCTTGGGTTCACCCCAACAAGACAGGGAGGGACGCTACGTGAAACAGGTGAGAAGGGTGGGCAGCACTTTCCCATAGGAGACAGAGCCCCCAATCCTGGCTGCCCACCAGAGCCATGTGAGGAGCAGGTAGAAAATATCCAAGGCCAGGACTCTCTAAAGAACAACCTAGTCAAAATCTCTATGTATGGGGCCTTGGTTCTTCCCAAGCTAAAAATCCCTAATTGTTAATACAAAGAATAATTTCAAACTGTCATTAGTGAAAATAAAGTGATTTCTTAATGTAAGAGGCATCATCAAAGGGTGTTAAGGCATTCATTGTTGGACTGTGGTCTGGGATAAAATGGTGAGTGTGTGTATTTGTGTGTGTGTGTGTGTGTGTGTGTTTGCACTGTGCTTGTGTATGTATGTTAAACCATGGTGTGTTTTCTTAATACTCTTACTTTTCTTTAGTTTGTTTCCTGTGTGGTTCACATGTTTGCTTTGTGGTGTTGGAAATCAAAACTCAAGACACCATGTGTGATAAACAAGTATTCTACAGCTGAGCTAAAAGCCTTAGTCCTGGTCACTTGTTTTTACAAACTGCCTTAGCTAATAAAAACTCAGGGCAAGCTGGGCTTCAAAAGGCATATCAAGGACATAAAGATGCAATGTCCCACAAGTGAATGGACTTCTGCAGAGAAGCCAATACTTTTGCCTCCCTGAAGAATGCAAATTCCCACATAAAACCTTGTTCACCCCTTCCAGAACAACCTGACCCATAAGATGTTCCCTTCAATACTGGCTGAGGAGAACCTCTGTTACATGAAGCTGTTTCTTCAAAGACACCCAGGAATATTTTGGGACATTCCCAGCCAAACTTGTCCTTGGTGGCTTCCTTACTTCGAGAAGATGCACATGCATACTCCACATAAATATGTTTTCTGACAGGGAACAGACCTCCTTTAGGATTTCATTAGAGGGTTTAAGTGTGCGTGTTTGTGTTCATACAAGCACATTTCTATGCATGCCCATGTAAGTGCACTTGTGGGGAGGAGGTCTACAGACACATATGCACATGCATGTAGAGATCAGAAATCGACCTGGACTGTAAGTCTTCAGATGCCATCCATCCTGGTTTTTGAGACAAAGTCTCTCTCTCACTGGTCTGGACCTTAGCAAATAGGCTAGTGAGTCTCGGGGATTTCCTTGTCTCTTCCTCTCCAGAGCTGGGATTACAAGCCCACCTTGCTCTGTGAGTTCTGCAGAGTGCTGTGAGTCCACATGCTAGTGTGATTAAAGAAACATCAAACATCGCCCCAGCTCTAGGGACACCTTTAAAGCGTTGACTTCAGGCAGGACCCAAACAGCCTGCGAACAGCGCCATCTGCAGACGCATGTGCTGCCCCCTACCTAGCATAGCGACTTTGGGTCTGGGGAAAAGAAGGTGGGAGAACTGAGGAACGTCTTCATTTCCTTCCTGTCACTAAGCCCTGCTGTAGCTTGGGCATTGTCAGCTCCAGGCAGGCTCCCGTCTCTGATGTGAGGCCAGACTGCTTTGATTTCGCTTCGTTTGGGATCTAGCTCAACCTCGTTATATGCCAAATGCCCTCCAGGGTGTCCTACTTCTTTGTATCTTCTATGTCAGGGCTCTTTCTGTCCTTTAGGAGAGCCTCGCTTCCCCCACCCCCACTCTTCCCAGGGTGAGCTCCAAGACCCTTTGGCTTACAGTTTTAAAATACTATGCTGCAAAAAATATTTTCTGATCCTGAGCAAACATCATCAAAACGTGAATCATTATGAGAGAAAACATGGCAGCCAGGTTCGAAAATAAATGGGGCATGCTCTGAATTTGATTGAAAGAAAAAAGAGATTCCACATCATCTGAAAATTAGGCTAAGGAATAAATTCTCCTTCCTCCTCTTGCCCTTTGCTTCCTTCCCTACCCCAAATTATTTCCATTCCCAAGAATTTCTCAAGTCTAAAAACTATGATAAAAATGGACATTGCGTGGTTTTGAGAAAACAAAAGTATTTCAAATCAATTAGGCGCCCAGTGAGACTATGCACCCTAGGAGTCCATAGACTTTACAGTTACTGAGACTTTGGTTAAGCTCTTGATCTAACCAGTGGCAGACAAACACCTTTAACAATCCATTTGAGCCTCGGTTTTCTCATTAATAAATGAAAAGGTGTAAGATTACTAAATGAAGTCATGACTTATTGGTGTTCATTAAATATTGCCTTTAGAAAATACTAATTGGAGGAGCTGAGGGCCCAACTTAGAGTAGAATGCACGCCTGGCAAGCATAAGGTCCTGAGTTCAATCTTAAGCACCAAACAAAGAAAAAAGACAAATAAATAAAAATAACACCGAATGGTGAAGAATAAGGTCTTTAGACTTCATCTGTGGTTGTACAGCCTTGTGAAAAATGACTTAACTTCCCCCTTCCGTTCCCACACAGTTTTTTCAAATACTAAGTGGGAATTAGAGTTTTAGTTCACAATACACAGATGACACATTCTAACTCCTCAGAATATCAGAATCTTAGCGAAGTATTACTTAAACTAATCCCGGGCATATAGATAATGATGATTTTTTTCTTATATAAAAATAGGCTTGTCTCCCAACAATCAATAAATGGAACCTCATGAAACTGGAAAGCTTCTGTAAGTAAAAGGACACTGTGATTGGAAGACAACAGCAACCTACAGACAGAGAAAAGATCTTTTCCAACCCCACATCTGACAGAGGGCTAATATCCATAATTTATAAAGAGCTCAAGAAATTAAACTCTAAGAAAACAAATAATCCAATCAAAAAATGGGGAACAGAGCTAAACCTAGAATCCACAAAGGAAGAATCTCTAATGGCCGAGAGACACTTGAAGAAATGCTCAACATCATTAATCATCAGAAAAATGCAACTCAAGATGACTCTGAGATTCCATCTCACAACTGTCAAAATGGCTGAGATCAAAAGCTCAAATGACAGCACATGCTGGAGAGGTTGTGGAGAAAGGGGAGCACTCCTCCATTGCTGTTGGGAGTGCAAACTTGTACAACCATTATGGAAATCAGTCTGGCAATATCTTAGAAAATTTGGAATAGCTCTACCTCAAGACCCAGTCATTCCACTTCTGGGTATACATCCAAATGATTCCTCACCAATCCACAAGGACACCTCCTCATCTATGTTCATAGCAGCCTTATTTGTAATAGCTAAAAACTGAGAACAACCCAGGTGTCCCTCAACTGAAGAATGGATAAAAAACTGTGGTACATCTACACAATGAAATATTACTCAGCCATCAGAAACAGCAAAATCATGCAATTTGCAGCCAAATGGATGGAGCTAGAAAAGCTCATCCTGAGTGAGCTAACCCAGACTCAGAAAGATGAACATGGCATCTATTCACTTATAATCGGATTTTAGTAATATAGTACATACAGGATAACTATACTACAACCAACACATCAAAAGGAACACAAACATAGACCTCGTTACTTATTAGTGGAACACTTTGCCCTAATGGAGTTGCCATATAGGCCCCCAGTGTAAGAGGAAGTTCTTGATTCCTATATGACTGTTGAACTGAGGGAGGGGCTGATATGTAGGGAGTGGCACCCCATTCCAGAGGAGTAGGATAGGTAGAAGACAGTAGAGAGTGGGAGGGTGGAACTGGATGGGATGGAGAAAGAGGACTGTGATGGAGATGTAACTTGAAGTAATAAATAAACACTTTTTAAAAATCTGTCTCAAACTCATGCTTTACTGAATAGCATGGTTATGTCTTCATATATTAAATATGTATACTTAGTTACCCTGTTGTTTACTATATGCAGTGTTTGTTTTGAACATTTGAAACAAAGATAATTTGATAGTGGTCAAAAACCAAACCCACCCAAAAACAAAAAATTCTGTTCCCAAGTATAACAGCACCATGTTTTCCTATTTCAGATAATTGACTAATCTATTGTGGATTAGGATCTTATGAGTTGAAAGCTAAAAAGGAAAAATTCCCTTAGTGACAAGGAATTTGGATGGGCCAGTGAGAAAGCCTGCTTATTCTTACAGATGTGAGTCTGGGAAGGAACAGTGGACTGAAAGGAAAAGCAGATATTTAGGAGTCAGATCTGGGAGAGGACCATGACAGTGAGGGCCAGCCACCTGCCTGCCCAGAGAGAGCCCTGAGACCTAGGCTGTCCCAATGATTTTTTAAAGTTATATAAAGGCAGGTTTATTGGATATGAGAGGGAAAAAGAAACACTATGTGCATGGGGGGGAGGATTGGGGGAAGGAGGTAGAGAGGGGAGAGAAAATGAGGGGGAGAGGGAGAGAGAAAGAGAGAAAGAGAGAGAGCAAGAGAGTCCAATGAATTTTTTTTTTTTTTTTTTTTAGTGGATTGAGGAATGATGAAGCATGATCCAACTTTGTCTATCCATCAGGCCTTTCCAGTTCAAGAAATATTGTGCTCCACATGGGAGAGAACTTCAACTGGGAATGGCTGGTAGTAGTTACTGGTTTTGTTTACTCACCTGGTATTAAGACTGCCATTTAGTGGATGCACATAGATAAATGGGATGGACACTTGTGACATTATACAACATCTGGGTGCAAGAATGAATTCCATGGGCCTTTAAATAAGCTTTGGATTCTGCAGAATGGGAATTTTTTGTGTGAATTTCACATCATGCACCCTGTTCTCTCCCATCTCCCACCTCTCCCCAGGCCCACCCTTCACCCTTACAATATGTCCCAGCATAAAAAGTAACAGTTCATTGTGGAAGCTGCAATATATTTCAGTATGTCCCAAATATTCCCGTGTCCACACATTCTGCTTGCAAATTTTCATTATAATGACTCCTTGGTCTAGTACGAGGCCCCTGGTTTCTGCTACTCCATCAGTACTGGAACTTCACTGGAACTCCTCTCAGATAAATGCCCTAACTGGTCTGTGTCATGGAGATGCTGCAATTTTGGGTTGTGGAACTGACCTATTTTTGCACTCCAGCAGTTCATCCACAGGGTAGATGTTGGGGTGGGCCAACTCAGAACCCTGGTTCTGGACCTGCAATCCCCACTTGCATGGCCAGTTCCACTATGGAAAAGTGCAGGGCCTGCTCTCCCAAGTGCTGCAGCATGTGAGGAGTAGTGACGGCTCTCCTGCTCTTGTGACCCCGTCTGGGCCAATCTCCTGTCAGCTAATGGTGGGGAGGGTAAAAAGGAAGGGAGGGCATCTCTCCCTAGCCATCACAGCCACATAGCAGACAGAAGGTAGGGTTGGTTCTCCCATACTCACTCCCTCAGGGTTGGCTCACCCACAACCCCCACATCCAGTGCCAGGCAGAGTTCCTCAAGTTTCTGGTTTGTTTCCTGTCCTGAGGGTCCATCTGGCGCTTGCCTGGTACTACTCTGGTAGTCATCACAGACTACCCCATGGCACCAAAGTGGTATTGTTATCCAGCTTGCTTTTTTTTCCCCAGGAATGTTAGGCTACTATTCATTCGGATGTTCATAGGTCAGAACACTGAATGTAGATATAGCCTCTCTCCTCTCTGCCTCCTACTGATGGACATGTGACATAGCAGTCACATCTGCGATGCCTCTCGGGGCAGTAGAATGGGAATTTTTATGCTACTGTTTTCATGGATGGAATGACAACTGAAGGGTGGGACTGTCCCAAACTCACAGATGACCAGCACTCTCCTTCTCAGCCATGTTCCCTTGGTCACCCATGGAACACATGCACCCATCCACACCCTGAAATGCAAGACCTCTCAAGCCACATCAACTAAGCAGCTAGCAGCTTGGCCTTTTCTGTCAGCTAAGCAGTCTAGCTGGCTTCTTCTAACCTGTGAGACACAGCCACAGCCTCCAGGCTCTGTAAGATGTGTATTAAAGTGGGAACCTAAAACAAATAAACAGATGAATGAATAAGGGCTTGCCATCCATCCTGACCATGTGAGTTTTACCCCAGTATCCATAAAGTGGAAGGAGAGAATTCATTCCTGCAAGTTGTCCTTTTACACACACACACACACACACACACACACACACACACACACACACACATACACACAAGATAAAAGATAAAATTTTAAAAATTAATAAAGTAGCAACTGTCATATTGTCATTCTCTGGGCTGTCGAGATGCCTGATGGTACTTGTGAAAACAAGAGAGGGAGAGAAATGAAGACAGACATTTTGCAGTTCTGTTAACATTAATATGCCCCAACTTTCTTCATTATCTTGTTTCTTTTCTTTGTTTGTTCTAAATCTAAGATCTTGTGGGGGGGAGGGAGATTGATCTGAAAAATTAAGAACTGAAAATACTTTATTGCTAAAAAAAAAATGCAGTTCAAAAAGAAGTTTACAGGTATAAAAGAAGACATCATGCCCTCCATATGCACATGAACCAGAAATGTCAAAACTGTTCAAATTCTACCATGAGGAAACAGTCATATGGCTATAAGATATTTACACAGGCAACGAAAATGACTACCTTTAAAAGTAATGGTTAGGGAACTCAAGAGATGGCTCAGAAGTTAAGAGCTCCTACTATTGTTGCAGAGGACCTGAGTTCAATTCCCAGCACCCTATCCAACACTGGGTGCTCTAGGGCACCTGCACTCATGCTTGCATGTACACCCACAGACACACACACACATACACATAATTTTAAAATTATAAGTGCTTAGAATATGTATTTAATTACCTAGAGAAATTCTCACAAAAAATATTTCATAATTATTATTATTGTGGGGGGACACATGTTGTATGTGTCTGTGGAGGTCTGAGGACAGCTTTGTGAAGTCAATCCTGTCCTTTCACCTTTACACGGGTTCCAGGGATAGAACTCAGTCCACCAGGTTCACTGAGCAAGTATCTTTACCCTATGAACCATCTCATAGACTCCCCATGAAATATCTTGAAGTAGGAAAATGAGTATTCTGCAGAAAATATAGAGATCATCTAATCAGGAAGGGAGTGTGCATACATACACACACATACATACATACATACACACACACAGACACACAAATATAAACGTATCAACAAAAAAGGTACAAGTGGTTTGTATGTAATCCTTACACCTTTATATGTCATCCTGAATTTTACACAGAAATTATATATTCATATAGCCACATGAATACTAAATAGGGGAGAGATGACTTGGGAACGCCTCTTCATGCAAGTTGAGATCCCCAAACTACGATGGTTTCTGCCAGGCCACATGGAATGAGGAAGGTTGTTTCAAGTATTGCCTCGTAGATCAAGTTTCCTATGGTCCCCACCCACCCATTGCTGTGTGAGAGGCCACAGATTATTCTGCACAATAACCTAACCTCTTACCTTTCCTGCCTGTTTCCCTAACAGTATTGACCTTGATGCTTGAAGAATACACACAACTGCATACTACATACACACTTCTCCTGAAACACCAAAGCTAACTTTGCTATTGTTTGTTTATTTGTTTATGTGTGAGGTTGGGCCAACACTGGCCATACACAGACTGGAAGTCATAAATAGCAACCTCACTGGTTTGGAACCTCAGAAAGATGTGTCTCTGTGTGTAGCACCATAACATCTGCTTCTAATTGGAATGATTTATCAAAGTGCTCACCAGCAGGAACAGGTCAACAACTGCCTAAAGCTAGCACAGACACTTCAGCTCAGAGCGTGGAAACAGTCTGGTCTTGTTTCTGACTGAGCCAGTAGTGATCCACTAAACACCACTGACTTAGTTTCCCCGTTTGCATAATGGAATGGATATGAGATGTTGATGGCCAATAAATAGTTTTGGCTACAAGAATGTTTCTCCATCGTTCATGTATCCTTCCAACCACCATAACCTCCAGTTACGCTGGACCCAGTGCTATTCTTTGTTCTCAATGACAAGCCATTTGAAGATGGCTGTAACCTCCACAATCCTTCACAATGGGTACTGGGGCTCCCCCTGCCTCTCCAATGGAGTGCTGCTGTAATTTGGTTTTAGAGTGGCTCCCTGAGATTCATATGTAAAGGTTTGTCATCAGTTTGGCATTATCTAGAGGTAAAAGAATCTTTAAGAGGTGGAGTCTAGTGGGAAGAAGTTACTGGAGGTATAATCTTAAAAGGAATGTTGGGGCCTTTCTACCAACCTTACTCTTTCTGCTTTCTCACAGTGACATGAGAAGCTTTCCCCACCACAGACCAAAAGCCAAAGACCAAAGACAACTGGGACCACAGATCTTCAGCTGAACTCACTGTGAGCCAAAGCAAACCTTTTGTACTTTTAAGCATATTATCTGTGTATTTCATCACAATGACAGAAAGCTAACTACCAGCCTCCAAACTGAAAATGGGAGATGGGGAGGGGAAGTATCACTGCTCTCACCCTGGCTCAATGTGTTTGTTATAGCGTGACTGACAGGTGATGGTACATAGCATGCAGATGATTCTCAAATAAAAACTACCTGAGCACCCCAGGATCCTGCAAGGCGAATGTACCAGGAAAAGACTAACAATCTTCCTTTTTGTATTTTTTTCCTCTCATTTTGTAACACACTTGAAAGTCAAAGTAAATTCAGAGTAAACAAAATGACTGGCTCAGACAAAGCAAGGAGAGAAAAAAAACAGAAGGGTGTTTTTGCTTCATCTCAGCAGTGTCACCAACAGTCCTCTGATGTCCCCAGCAGGAGGAGAGAAGGCTCAGAAAGCTCACTCTCCCTGGGAAGCTGAGCTGCAGTGTGTAGCCTAGGAGATAAAACCACTGCTCCCTGCCGCTCGATATCTCTGGGAACCCTGGTCTTCAGATTGCCAAAAAGAAAAGAAATCAATCCCACTATCTTTTTAGCAACACTTGGTTGCCAAATGCATGCAGACTAAAAGCAGTAGGACCAGAGCACTCCCCCTTGTAAACAGTCAAGAAGCTGATACCCATTCTATGGGCAGAGTGAAGAAAGCTGCATTTCCAGGGTGCATATGAATCAAACGGCCATGTGCCTGGTTTGAAGCTTGTCTCATCTTCCATACTTTCCTTTCTTTGAGCAAGTCTAACCCAAGCAGGTAATTCCCAGGCTCTTTTTAAAAAGCGTGAATGATTCTTCTCAACTATTTCCCCAAATGAAAGGGACTGGAAGAGAAGGGAAACTGTGACACTATCATGTGTCACATGTCATGAACACAAGGTCCCCAAAGTGGGAAATAATTTGCCGTGATGTGTGCAAAAAAAAAAAAAAAAAGCAGGAAGCAAAAATGTCCCGCAACAAGATGGTGCTAGGTCTGATCCTTATGTGAATGAACCAACTGTGGCAGGCACACAAGTGGGCTCACGATAATAGTCTACGCTATCATTAAAATCTGTTTCTTTTCTGTATCCTTCTTTCTCTCCTATGTAGGAGTGAATAGACTTGAGAAAAAATGGGACATAGACATAGTATAGAAAAGATCAAAAAAAAGGACAGATTATTTTTTTATACTTTTTTTAACATTTTATTTATTTATTTATTATGTATACAGTATTTGCTCTACATATATGCCCGGGCAGATCTCAATGTAGATGGGTGTGAGCCACCATGTGGTTGCTGGGAATTGAACTCAGGACCTTGGGAAGAACAGTCAGTGCTCTTAACCTCTGAGCCACCTCTCCAGCCCCAAAAAAAGGACAGATTATTGAATAAGCCCTTATACCTTTGTATATTGATACAACTTTAATACTATATTAGGCTAAATAGGTATTGATCATTGTATATTAATGCAAAATTAAGATTGTATTGGACTACATCAGTATTGATCTTTGTATATTGATACAAAATTAAGATTATATTTGGCCACATTGGTATTGATCTTTGTATATTACAAAATTAAGGGTAACACTTCTTAAAGGTATTGTACGTGGTAATGCTTAAAAAGGAAATGTGAAGTTTTGGCCTTTTGCTACCAACCATCATAAACTGTTTAAGATAATTAAGAAATACAAACTAACAGTCATGCAAGGGTGTCATTTTGTTAGTTACTATGACAGTCTATCACAGTTATTTTCTAAGCTACTCAGAAATCAAGTTGTTAAGAGACAACAACATTTGCTTATCTAAACATAAGAGAAAGATAGGGCATCTTCAAAAACCCCAAGCGATCTTCAGAGTATGGTATTCAAAGATGTTTTCTTAAATTAAGATTTTTTTGATATCGAGACATGCCAGCTCCTGACAGCATCCCCTATTCCACTCCAAGTAGAAGATGAGCATCGAAGAATCTCCAGTGTGAGATGGTTGAATTACTGGCAAGCCTATCTCTTGGCAAAAAAAAAAAAAAAAACCTGGGCTTCAACTGTAGACAGACTGCTGTCCAAAAAGGACAAAACTTGGAAGCAGGTAAGTCAACAGCCTAGCTCTGCCAAGACAGGGTAGGTAAGTCCTTCATAATTCCTGCTCTACAATCAATGTCTGTCAGAGAAATGAGGCCAAACAGCTGAAGATTGATGCTATAATGTATGGAGAGAAAATGGGAACTGTCCAGGCAGCCACGGGTACATCATTTCTTAGTTTTGGAAGCTGCGGGCCCTGCACTTCCTATATACTCAGATATATTTATCCCTCTCAGGTCTCTGAGGTGGTTGAAGAATAGATAGCTAGAGTCTCATAGTTAAATTTTGAGTTGTTTAGGAATCAAGAGGGCGTTCTGGATCTAAGAAGATATTTTTAAAATTGTGATGCAAGTTAGTATGAAAGCTGAGTTAGATAGAGAACTTTAAACTCATGGAGATAGTTAGATAGTAGAATGTTAAAATCAGGGGCCAAATACATATGGACTGGACATGAGAATGTATGCTAAGCCATATAACTCTCAGAATTGTGGTCTATTTATTTCAGTTGTTTTGTACTATATTTATTGTTATAAGAGAAAGAACCATTTGTTAGACTGAAAAAGAAAAGAATTATGCATTCTGGGGGAAGGGTGAGAGTGTAGGAGGGTGGGGCTGGGAGGGGTGGAGGGAGAGGGCTGTTATGGAGATGTAACTTGAAGTAATAAATAAACATTAAAAAATACTTCTGTGTGTTAGCTGAAATTTTATTTTGCAAAACATGTTAAAGGTAGGAGTAGTTATGTGAGTTCATGGTTTCAGAGACTTCAGTCCAATGTGGCAGGAAGGCTGTGACTACGTGAAGCAAAGAGAAGGAAATGCCTGAGCTCGCTGACTTCCTTCTCTCCTCCTGTTATTTCATCTCCTTCACTAACATGTGTTTACTAATCTCCGGTCAAACGGCCATGGAGATTAACCATCAAACTACCCCTTATCAGGAAATTTCTCGGCGTCCCCCTGGACAAACAACTATAGGCAGCTATTGACTGCTTCTCTCAGGGATGAGCCCCCTTATTGGCTTGAAACCATATCAACACAAACAACAAAAACAGGCCCAGGGTTCTTTGTATTTACACTTATGCATACACATGCACATACATGTGTGTAACAATTATAATCAAAGAAAAATGGGCAATCAAATTGAGCATGGATGTAGGAGAGGAGATTAAAGGAAGGTAGTTGGAAGGAGCTAAAAAGTACTCCTTACCAAGAGACACCCAAACATACCACCTTTGACTTTAACAAGTTCCCCCAATTGTGTTCAATCCATCTCTAAAAGTCCCCCATGGTCTTAAGAGTTCTAATGTTGTTTAGAAAATCAAAGTTTAAATATCTCTGCTGAGATTCAGGACTTATTTAACTACAATTCATCATAAAAATGAAGAAAAATAAAATAAAATTTCGTACTTTTAAAATACAAAGACACAGAACACAAATTCCCCTTACTAAAGGGGGGGGGGGGACTGATTAAAAAGAAAGACAGATGGATGCAAAGCCAGGCAGACTAAATCCTCTAGAGCAGTGGTTCTCAGCCTTCCTAATGCTAGGAACCTTTAATATGCTTCTTTCAGGGTATTTTATCATGTCAATGAGACAAGTAATTAACATATGTAATCAATTGTGAATGATTTTTACCAAAAATTTAAAGAAACAGTATTTACAGGTTTTTTTTTTTTAAATCTGCAAGTTAGGGTGATGATCTGTGATGATCTATAAGTTAGAATAATGATGACTTCTCACCTCAAACAGTTCTATAAGGTCACCAGGGCTCATGTCACCCTAATGACAATGCATATCTGTCATCCACCTACTCACTATAACAGTACAATCTGGCTGTCCAGTATGTGGTGTGAAGTTTGGAGTTATAAATTAAAAATGTGTTCTTTTCCTCTGAAGACTTAGAGTGTCCTTATACATGTGAATGACAAATCTTTGATCCCAATTGTCTTCCACTACACATTTGTTCGTCATTATCAGCAGGTATCATTGAGTGGCACAGATATGTAAAAGACCAGCTAAGTTATTGTGGACATGATACACAGCCTCTACCTTCAAAGACACAACAGAGGACTTGAAACCATTGGACAGGTGGGGAATGATCAATACCCATGAGAGATGGTGTTTTCTGAGTGTTAAGTGAACTCAGCAAACCTACCAAGTAAATACATAAGTGCATATAAAAATGGGAGGGAGAATCTAAATAGTGTCTCCAAGCTGTGGCCCATAGGGAGATCATGGGTGCCACCCCCATTGTACATTCATGATAGTTAGTATTCATCAAGTCCCTCCTGTGCACAAAACTGTCACAAACCTTTCATATAAATCATCTCATAATCTCTGTGTAAGAATTTTGGGAGGTGATTATCATTACTCTATTAGTACAGAAAAGGGAACAGGCTTTTTGAGAAGACAAGACAAGGTACTCTGCCACTAAATGGGAAAAGAGCTCCCCCTGAGATTAGTCCAACTCCATAGCCTATATGTTCTTAAATCTCATTCTCTGTTCAACATACAGTATCATGGTATACATTCAATTTCTTTATTACACCCTTAAAGAATAATTTTTCATTGCCATTTAGCAATACCAAAATATAAACTATTTGGCACAACTGATTTCTGGACATGTGATCTATGTGGAACAAATAATATTTAGTCTGGAAATTCAGGCACATATGGGCAAAAGACAAAAAAAAATCCCAGGTTATGGTTTTGTAGCACAGAATGACAATTAGCAGTCCAGGAATCACCCATGCACTAATTAATCATGGATGTCACTGATCGCTTTAGGACACATGGGTAAGAAACTGCTTTTTATATCCAATTTCATATTAAGGAGAGTCCTTTTCAAGATCCTAGTGGGAAAGACAGACATTAGAACATCTTTGCAATGGAATCAATTAATAATCTCATATAGAGCAGTCTAAGACTTGAAAGTCTGAATGCTGCGCAAACTGGTCACACACTTTCAAATACCCAGTAGGGGGTCTGTGGATTCTTACTTGTCAACCACCAGCCCACATTAGCATTCTCTGACAACAGTTAACTTCACATGACACTATCAGGGAGGATCAGTACAATTGGGACATATTTCAACAATGAGCATGTGCTTGTGCTGATTCATCCACAGATTTCCAGCCAGATGCCCCACTGGCAAAGCCCAGGAGCCTTCCCTTCATTAGTTCTCTGCTCCAGCCATCCGAGGTAATTCCTCTCCTCTCTCCTGATCTGCCAGCTGCAAATAAGAATCTATCCAATGTAAACAAGCCTTCCAGAATGTATCAGCGAGGCAACTCAAAAGAACACACAGAAGGTTCTGCATGGTTTAGCTTGAATGTGGGAAGGGATATCTTCTCTTGGGCAGGCCACGGACGAGGTAGGAAGGTCAAGGGCACACATGGAAGGAAGAAAATAAGGCAATCCTTTGTTGGCATAAAGCAACCATCTATATCTGTCTCAGATCTTCCTTTTCTGCTCATTTGTTTTTAGCACTGTGTTCCAATTAGCTTTCATTGCAGGGGAACTCAGCAACAAGTTCTTAGGAAGCTAGACCACCATCTCCCTGCTTAAGCAAGCAGAGAAATGAATGCAATAAGAATTTTTGAGTGAATTTGTGCGGGATTGTTTTAAGTCAGGAATACCATGTTTTAATCCCAAAGCCTACAAAATCAGTTAATGTTTGGGGAGATGGAGAAATCAATACCTCAGCAAAAATTACCCACCACATGGTGAAGACAGAGAACTTACAGGATCTCTTATCATATAAAAGAGAACTCTGTGCTCCAAAAGTTCAAGGAAAGGCAGGAACAGGCATAGCCTGTGAGCTAATTCAGCGTGGCCATGTGTGTTCTATGGCAGAAGCAGGGATGTGCACCGCCTGTGAGACAGTCCTACATGACCATGTGTTCTACCTCTACGGCATGGTGGGGCATGCTCAGTAAGATCATGGTGTCTTATCCAGGGTAAACACTCTCGTTCACTCCCATTAACACCAATGACAATCGACGACACCATGGATGAAGACAGCACAGGGTGCGAACCTTGTAGAGATCATTTTACCTTCTCTGTGCTTCACATTCAAGGTCTGTGAGTCACTACTCTTTTAATCTATTTAAGATGATTTTTGCACATCCCAAATGGAATGAAGAGCTGTGCAAGCCTTTCCAACTGGGAAGTGCAATTTGATTTTTTTATTACTATTATTAACATCACTCTCAAACGATGGACAAGGTGGTGCTTTAAAATTTTAATTAAATGTATTTGTGTGGGGGCATGCATGCTAACATGCCACTGGGTGCACATATAGGGCAGAGACAACTTACAGAACTTGCTCCTTTCCTTCCACCATGTGGATTGAATCTAGATGGTCAAGATTGGAAGCAAGTGTTTTTACTCACTGAACTATCTCATTGGCCCAGGATGAACCAATAATATTGTAAAAAACTTAAAACAATACTTAACACATAGTAACTCTTGAGTATGCCCCTACTGTCTAGATTCCATATGTTGGGAGGTACTTTATTGATACCAGGAAAGAAAGGAAGTCATTAGTCTTACCCAGCTGTAAACCCTGTGAGCTACATTAATGACTGGCCTGGCAAGGCTTGCCCACTGGTGCAATAGTAGCACATATGTCATGGTAGTAACCAACCACTTTGTGATTGGATTTAAAGCACAATCCACAAGTTAAAATTTATTCTTGGTACAGTTATCAAGTCCAATAACCTGTGACTGGAGAGTTCGTGAACCCAAGAGGAGAACCTACTACTATTTCTCTGCTAAATAAGCAGAATATTAAACCAACTCCTAATGAATTGTGATTACATGGATAGATCAGAGAGTCTTTCAACCATCATCAGATAAACTTCATCTTGCAATAGGTGAAGATTAACACAGAGACACACAACTGGCTTTGGTGCGGAGAATGAGAGATTAGAAAGTGCCTTGTCCTAAATGGGACAGCTATATCACACCCCGCCAAGGCTTGGGGGTCATTGCAGAAGAGGGGCCGGAAAGACTACAATAGCCAGGGACAGTGGCTGGATGACTGCAAGGTGATGGTGTCTTCCAGAGAGAGTAAGGTAGCTGCACCTGTGAACTCATAGCAGTAGTGTGAGTATGTGCAAGACCTGCACAAGTTCAAGCCAGAAAAAATTCCAGCCTGGAGAGAGGAGATGGGCACAAATCCCACCTCCAGCTGAGGAGCTATCAGAACTTGATAGCTGATGGGAGAGAGAAGTCAGTTTTCTTTAAGGATGTAATCCCTGCCCAATAGATTAGTTACACTCCAGTAGAAAGACACACATCTAATAGTATATGAGCGTACAGGCTGAGCAGGTTGTATTTATGTTTAATAAATATAAATATGTGTATATATATATGTATACATACATTAGTTGATATATATATATATATAATCAACAATTATATATAATATGTATAATATTTATATATCAACAGTTAAAGAAAAAGAGACAATGTAGGGAGTATGGTACATAGGAAAGGTTGAGGGAAGGAAAGAAAGTGGGAGATAATGTAATTATGTTATCATTTCAGAAAATGTAAATGCTAGAGAAATAATGAGACTAACAGAGATCATGAACCAAATGGACCTAACAGAAATCTACAGAATATTTCACCCCAAAACAAAAGAATGCATCTTTTTTTCAGCACCTCACGGAACCTTCTCCCAAAATTCACCATACAGTCTCACACAAAGAAGAACAAAGGTAAATAATACAGGCCCCTGACTGACTGGAAGGAAGAAAAAAGAAAAGGAAAAAGTAATAGCACGAGTATTTTATAGAAACTGTCTCTTTTCTTTATTAACTGTGAAGAACAGAATTATGAATGTTCTAGCTATGTTTGGCTGATCTTCACTGTCACCCTGACTGGATTTAGGATCATAGTGGAAAGATAAGTCTGGGTGTGTCTAGAAGCGTATTTTCACCAAGGTTTACTTGATAATAGAAGACAGGCCCTGAACATAGGCAGTACCATCCCATGGAATAGGGTCCCAGACTGAAAAAAAGGAGCAACAACATTCATTTCTCTGCTCCCTGACTGCAGGTACCTACATTCCTGCCACTGTGACTTCCCCCTGTAATGAACATGGGCCCCTCACACTGTGAGCCAAGCAGAAGGCCACGTGGACATCAGTGCTCTAAGCTGCCACCTGAAACCATGTTGATGTCTATGGCTTGTGCTTAGAGAGGGCTGTGTTCATGTTCGTGGCCTGTTCCGCCACCAGAGACCATGCTGAGGTCCATGGCATGTGCTGACCCTGCAGGCCATGTGGATGTTCCTGGTCCATGCTGTTGCCAGAAACCATGTAGAAGCACATGGTCCATGCTCCCACTGATGGTAAAGGGCAAGGAAGCTACTTTTATAGTGGTATCAATGACTTCAGACTCAGTGTTGAGAAAGACAGACATGGAAGGTATCTGTGTCAACCCCTACACTCATCCTACCCCACCCTCCAAAACAGTAACAGCCTAGACAGAAAGTCGTCGTAGAGAACTCTTAAAATGTATGATAAGGATGCTGATGTTAGCTCTCCACAACTAATGGCTTCTGGTGGGGTGGGGGTGGGAAGGGACCCGTTTCTTTAAGGGACAGCCACTGGGAGTGTGGCCATGCTCTGGTGACTTTATGGGCAAACTGGACGTGTGGGGGGGGGTTCTACCTCTTTTTTCTGGGGGTGGAGGAATCACAAGGGTCGGGAGAGGAAGGTCCTGGGAGGACTGGGAGGTGAGTGTGATTCAGGTGTGTTATGTGAATTCCCAAATAATCGATAAAATTATTATGTTGAAAAAAAGAAACCCTTCCTCCCTTACGCTGCTTCTTCTGTTAGGTATTTTGTCACAACTGCAAGAAAAATAACTCATGTTTTACTCAAACCCACCATGATTAAAAGAACCACATATCAGGAGGCATGAATCTGAGTCACTTTTTTAAAATATCGAGTAAAATAGCTTTTTATTCATTCATTCATTCAGCATTTATTTAGTTGTCAATTAAATACTGAATACTTTGAGGAGATGCCAAGGTACATAAGAAAGAATCTCTCTTATAGAAAGAATTTTATAATCCTGCTAAGAAAAAGACCAAACATGCACAACAATGAAAGCTTTGTATACGACCACACAATGATATTAAGTTGGCAATTATGATAATTATCTCTTCTGCCTTACAAATTACTGCAGAGTTAGTCCCCTAAGGCAACACACATTTTTTGTTTTGAAGTTTCCATGGGTCATGAACTGAGTACAATTTATCTGGGCTCCCTGTCTCACCTTCTCAAGCCACAATCAAGGACTCAACTATAGTTGAGGTCTCATCTGAAAGCTGAGCTGGAAAGAATCTGCTTTTTAGGCTCACGGCTGTAGTTGCTGGCAGAACTCCTTCCCTTTGGGCTCAGCAGAACAAACAGAATCCATCCCCACCCAGCAGTTACCTGGATCCAGCAGCATGGGTCTCATGGACTTCAGTTTGGTTCATCAGTCCACTGGGAAGCATCTTCCAGTAAGACAGAAGCCACAATCTCTTGTAGCACAATGGAACTTCAATCCCCTCGAGATGGAGAGATGTTATCTCTCAGAAGATTACTCAAGTGGTGAAGATTATGTAAATGAATGAATAGAAGTCATCTTGGAAGCTACCACTGCAATGTTTATGTGGGAAAGCTCTAGAAGCCATAAAAACTTAGAATGTGGAATAAATTGAAGTTCAGGTAACAATTTGTCTTTATTAAACAAGGTACTTAAAGCCAGACTAATTGGGGCTGAAGATATGATTAAGTTGGTAAAAAAAAAAAAAAAAAAAAACACTTGCTGTGGGTACACAAAGGTTGAATTTCTGATCCCAGCACTCCTGAGACAAGCTGGCAGCCCCGAACACCTGTAACACCCCCCACCCCACCCCCACTCAGAAAGATGCCAGACAGGAGAAAACACAAAACCGGGGGTTCAGGGAGAGAACTGGAGAATGAGAGAGGAGGACACCTGCTGCCCTCTTCTGGTCTCTGCATGGATATACAGGTGCACAAGCACACACATACATTCACATGGACCATAAGCACAAAATAAATGTGTGAATGGACAAATAAAATTGGAGATTGATTGGGGCCAATCACTCAAAATTTATCTCTGGCCTCCACATACATGGATATACACCACAGTAACAAGTGTGTATATACACATACAATATTACACACATATATAATAAAATACATACAAAATGATTTTAGTTAAAAAAATGGAAGAAGCCATGTAATTCTTGAGATAATCAGCCTATAAATAAAGAAGGGTTATTTGGGCTCAGGATTACAGATGTCATGTCCCAACCCATGGTCAGTTGGCCCCACTGCTTTTGGGCCTGTGGTGAGGCTGCTCACAGTGGTGGAGAGCACAGAGTGGAATAGAGCTGTTCATCAAATGGAGAACAAGAAGAAGAATGGACCAAGTTCCCAACGTGCCTTTCAAGATTTCCATAGTCATCCAACAGCACTATACTGGAGACAAGCTTTCCAACTGGAGCCTTTTGAGAACAGTCCAGACACAAATTATAAGCCAGAGGAAACTAACATAATTCTTGTTGCCTTGCTGCATTGAAAGGGTAAGAGTTCTAATTCTCCTATACATGTTCTCACATGGAAAGAAACTAGCAAGGAAAGGCTGAAAGGCTGGAGGAAAGGGCAAGAAGACTGAGGACTCCTCAGACAAGCAATGGCGAAGGCACTGCCTCCCCCCATGGCTCAGAGACAGCGCTCTCCAGAGATCAGTCTAGAAAGCACCAACCACAGTAAGAGACCAGAGGCACTGCAGTAATAAAAATGGCCAGACTTGAGACATCTCCCCAAGTCATCAGAGACTAGAAGCCCCTCCTCAACCTGGAGCAGTGAGTTCCTCTAAAAGGTGTTAATCCCACCACATTTACTTGACTAGCAAGACCCATGAGTTCTCATCTCCTTTTTACTGGTATCATCAAGTGAACTTAAAAAAAAAAAAAAAAAAGCCCACAAAATCCGTGGTAGTGCCTTTAATCCCAGAACTCAGGAAACCAAGGAAGGAGAATCACCATGAGTTTAAGGTCAGCCAGGGTTATACAAAGAAACTGTCTCAAAAACACAAGCAAACAAACAAACAACAAATCCAAAAAACAGGATCTGGAGAGATACCCAGGGCTTAAAAGCGCTTGTGTAGGACCAGGGTCTGGTTCCCAGCACCCATGCTGGGATACTTGCTGTCTTCTGTAACTCCAGCTCCAGAGGATCTGTCACCCTCTTCTACCTTCTGCAGCACCCAAAGGCATGTGGAACATATAAACACATGCAAGCACAAACACATATACCTAAAATCAATCAATCAATCTTTAAAAACACTCAAAAGAAACAAAACACAGAGGTGCACTTATATTTCCAGGCCATCTTGCTGGTCTTTCTATAAATGAAAAATTCAAAATGCCCAGTGTGCACTGCTTCTTTGGCATTGGTATTTGAAAGCTAGCCTCTCCATTTCATTTGCTTCTTCCATGAGTTAGGCATGGAATTCAGTGGCCAGAACAAGCCAGGTATACAGCTGACAAGTTGAAATGAGCCTCACATCCCTGTTTCCATAAAACAAAAGTCCAGAGGTATCATTTGTTTGTTTTTCCTCCTCCTCATGACCCAAGTGATGAACAGAAATCTTAAGATTTCTGTCAGACAGAGGGATAATATCTATAATTTACAAAGAACTCAAGAAATTAAGTGCCAAGAAACCAAATAATCCAATCAAAATATGGAGAACAGAGCTAAACAGAGAATTCACAAAGAAAGAATCTCTAACGTCCAAGAGACACTTGAAGAAATGCTCAACATCCTTAATCATCAGAGAAATGCAACTCAAGATGACCCTCAGATTCCATCTCACACCTGTCAGAATGGCTAAGATCAAAAACTCAAATGACAGCACATGCTGGCGAGGTTGTGGAGAAAGGGGAACACTCCTCCATTGCTGGTGGGAGTGCAAACTTATACAACCACTATGGAAATCAGTCTGGTGGTATCTTAGAAAATTTGGAATAGCTCTACCTCAAGACCCAGCCATACCACTTCTGGGTATACATCCAAATGATTCCTCATCAAACCACAAGGACATCTCCTCAACTATGTTCATAGCAGCTTTATTTGTAATAGATAGAAACTGGAAACAACCCAGATGTCCCTCAACCAAAGAATGGACTTAAAAAAACTGTGGTACATTTACATAATGGAATACTACTCAGCTATCAGAAACAAGGAAATCATGCAATTTGCTGCCAAATGGATGGATCTAGACAAGCTCATCCTGAGTGAGCTAAGCCAGACTCAGAAAGATGCACATGACATCTATTCATTTATAACTGGATTTTAACCATATAGTGCAGGATATCTATACTATAACCAATGCACCAAAAGAACAGGAACATGGACTTTGTCAACTGTTAGTGGGACACTTTGCCCTAGTGAAGCTGCCATGTAGACCCCCGTGCATGAGGACGCTCTTAGCCCTCATATGACTGCTGAACTATGGGGGGTACCAATATGTAGGGACACACCACTCTGGAGGAGTAGGATAGGTGGGAGAGGGGAGAGGGGGTGGGAGGGTGGGACCAGGATGGGTGGAAAAAGGGCACTGTGATGGAGATGTAACTTGAAGTAATAAGTAAACATAAAAAATAAAAGATTTCTGTCAGAGGTTCTCATAGTAAAAAAAGCGTCAGGACTGTGACCCATCATTGTTCTCGAATACACTCTTCAAGTGTGAGAAGAGGAACCCACAACTATGTCTCCTCCCACTATAAGATTTCTTTAGAATTAAAAAATAATAATGATAAGAGTAAAACCCAGCTGTTCCTTTGCACCATGGTATCAAGAGTACAGATCGATAGCATGAGGGGAAGCAATCTCCCACAGCTTATTTTTGTGTCATCAGTGGAACCTAGTCTGGTTTGATAATGTCCATAGGTAACTGCTCTTGTCTTACCATCCTGCCCATCTCTCCTCTTCCTTCACTTCCAAATAGTCTTCAAAACAAAATATCCTTCTCTCCAAAGAGCAATGATTTCAAGTGGAGACTGACTCCCAGGAAAACTTAGTGAAGTTGATATATTTGTTAAGGTCTTAGTCAAAATCCAGGTATCTGTATGTTCTTCTTCCTGGAAAGGGACTCTAACCATGCTCCCAGACTTGAGGCATTCTCTCCTGCTTCTCATCTGTACTTAGTCCCTGTAATGAAGAATATATCAATTGATTGGAAGAGGAGGCTTTGCAAAACATATCAGAAATGCATACAAGCAAAGGCATCAAAGAGCCCCCATGTTCCTTTAATGATGCGGTTCAGACAGAAGAGTGGATCCCTAACTTAGTGAGAGTCAGTAACTCTCTAGGAATTGTTTCAGCCCTGATGTCCTGCCCACTATAAACCAACTATATTAGAACCCAGAAAAAGAGCTTCAGGATTTTCCCCCAAGAAGACTCCAGACACATGTTCCTCCTCCATGGAAACAGCTTCCTCAGACAGATCCTCCCAATCCCAGGGAAGCATAGACAACAAGAGGCTCTACCAAGCTAAGGCTATTCATTTTACAGAAAGCAAGGCATTCTGTAATTTGTTTGTTTGTTTATTTATTTACTTTATGTATAGCCCAGGCTGCTCTTCAACTTTATCTTTACCTTCCAGCCTCAGCTTTTCTGAGTAGTTGGACCTCAGGTATGCTGTGTACCACTGTGCTCAGTGTCTCCGTTACTTTTCTACTGCTGTGATAAAACACCATGACCAAGGTAACATACAGAAGACAGAGTTCCAAGTCTCGGTTAGACTTGATAGTGGTACAGTGGTAGAAGGTGGAAAGCAGACATGGTAGCTGGAACAACAACTGAGAACTCACATATCAAACCACAAACAAGAAGCAGGAAGATATAACTGGAGAATGTGTGAGGGTCTTTTAAAACTCAAAGCCCACCCCCATTGGTACACTTCCTCCATTAAGGCCACACCTCCTAAACAGCCACCAACTGATGACCAAGTATTCACAATGCAGAGTACTAACCACTATACGATCATGGATCACGGCAAGCCACAAGGCTAGCAGCAGGACCAAGTATTCAAAGCTAGAGACTTGTGGGGGACATCTTATTCAAACCACCACACTCAACAAGTCATTTAAAATCAAGATTATTTACCCAAACACAGACACCAACAATTGCCTAGCCCACCAGCTCTGGGCATTTTAACAAACTACTATACTACTCATCATTAATATGTTAAGGACTAGGGACACATGATTTAAATAAAATGGGCTCTGCTTTCCATTGATTCACACATTCTATAAAAAGAGCTGGCCATGAGGACATGCTTCTGGTACAGCAGGTTAACTCCTTTACTATACAATGGGCAGGTACTTGGGGAATCCTGAAGAGAAGTATTTCATTCAAAATTGTGGGGTAGCAGAGCAGATGTGAAGACGGTGAGTAACTGACCAGCATCCTAAGGCCTGCTAAGGAAAACTGAAACCTTGCCATCAGCAAAGGGTATCCCAGATAAAATAGTGTAAAGGAGCCAGAAGGTGTGCAAGTCCATGGCACATGAAACCTACGCTATGGTTCAGGGGGACTCTAGAGCTGAGTCATGAGTGCAAAGCCTTTGGAAACAGATTGCAGGCCACATTGGAGGGCTGGGATTGATCCATCAGAACAGGACACACTGGCTTTGCAGAGAGAGGAGTACTGGGGTTAATTTGCATGTTTTCTTCCATTTCTTGGGAGCACTGTACCACTGAGCTACACCCCTACCTCAATTTCCATTTTAAAATAGTGTATATGAACGTATTGCCACCTGCTACCACCATACCACTATTGACTGTATCTGAGGATATTAATATTAACAAAAGACCTCGGAGAGAACAATTACAAAGGCAAAAAGAGGTCTTAGGACATGGGATTTGGTGGCTCTGTCTTGACTTGTAAAGATTGTTCAACAATCTTGCCTATGTCCCTTCATGGGGGAATTTCCAAATTCTCGTGGTATTGAATACTGGTTTTCAGAGATTCTTCAGAGCATTGGATGCAGTTGCTACTACAGAGAACTCGTCCAGGGATCTGCTTGAGATTCTCAAACTAGGGAGTCATTAGGATGGCTCTAGGCATGCGTGCATGAGTGCGTACCTACGTGCATGATGGGTTTCGGGAAATTCAATGGAGAACTTCTTGCATTATCAGGCAGGTACTCTACCATTGAGCAATATCCACAGCCTCCCAACCTCCCAACCATTTTCGCTTTACTTTTTAAAAAATTTTGAAATATGGTCTAAAGATGGGCATCAAACTTGCAGTCTTCCTCCCTCAGCCTGTCAAATAGCTGGGGTTACAAGCCTGTGGCACCAGTGCCGTAGGACTGTATGAACTCTTGACTGTGTTTTAGGATGATCAGAGCTCATGTGTTCATTCTTCTGCAGCTGCTGGAGTGTTACTTCATATTCCAGCCCCAATCCCTGAGCTCCTGTGGTCCTGATGCAGAGAAGAGTTGCGATTCCCAGACTAGGACTATTAGCCCAGGGAGGCTATGAAGCTCTCTGATCTAACTCCGTCCATATTATTTCTCCAGCAATTTTGGTGGCTCTCTGCCACTGCAGAAAAATGGACAAGTTGGGGGTCTCTACATCTAATCCTTCAGGTCATTTTTCTGAAGTCTAGATTTCTGGAGATAAGCCACCCTAAACGGACCGTAGAGGGAACAGGCGACCCTGGGGCAGTGGGCAAGACAGCATCCCTTGCAGAGTACTACATCACTCTTTCCACTGCAATTTTTAAAGCTAGAAAGTGAATTAACTGCTCCCTAAATTGGACCTGACTTTCATTCAGTCTTCCTTTCTTTCTTTCTTTCTTTCTTTCTTTCTTTCTTTCTTTCTTTCTT
>CAJQZJ010033120.1:493012-511797 GCA_907164525.1 Lophiomys imhausi | reverse complement strand
CTTTCTTTCTTTCTTTCTTTCTTTCTTTCTTTCTTTCTTTCTTTCTTCCTTTCTCTCTCTCTCTCTCTCTCTCTCTCTCTCTCTCTCTCTCTCTCTCTCTCTCTCTCTTTGTTTCTTTTTTTAAATTCCGACAAATGCTTAAAATTCTGTCCGAACAGAGAGCTGTGACCGAAGTGTGTTCCACCAACAGTGGTCACACTCGCTGATGATTAACTCTCTTTGACACCGCAGCAGTTGCAGAGGCCCAGTTAAACAAACAGCTTCAAGGGGTCCAGAAATGAGTTACAGGAGACTGGGCCAACTGACTTGGAGGCTCTCCAGTGCTATTTCCCTAGTTTAGACTTGTCCTAAGGGGCATTTCCATTTGGGGACCTGAAGTTCTGAAATTCCTTCCTCTTCCTGGTTCAACAAAACTAATTTATGGAGCTGCAGGGCACAGTCAAAGACATCTGTTAAGTTTGGCATTTCCTTGACCTGTACAGAGAACTCTATTGAGTGAAATGGTCGCCTTTTGTTCTTCGCAGCTTTTTCATGTACAGTGTGCACGCTTCCAGATGGGGCTAAAGGAAGCTCCTTATTATAAAGCTAAGAGAAAATTACTTTTACATCCTTGCATCAGAACAACTTCTCTGGGGTGTCTCCTCCATGGAGTCTTTTCAGTGTTACAAAACTTTGGGTAAATATCTGAGAATCCTCTCTTTATAGTATTCAAGGAGAAAAGAAGAACACTTACTGAACAGCAATTTTTTTGTGCTTTATGTGGAGAAAACCAGCCCAGCATGAGTGTGAGAAAATTCCTGTATGCAAGCCAGAAAACTGTTTCATGAAACCTGCCTCATAGCTCAGGTTCACCTTGGATGAAAGAGATAATGAAACATAAACAAACTTTGGAACCAAGGAAAAAGAAAGAGAAATGCTTGCTAAGCACCAGCCTGCGTAGACTCCAGCCAGCAACCAACAACCCAGGAAATACCTGGCAAGTTCAAAAGTGGAGATAGGAGAGACCAAAGGTCGATTATATGCTCACTGAACTCCAAATGAGAACTCCACTGAGTAACATCTCCTCTGATCTTTTATTCTGCCTTTACTGTAATGGAAGATGTCTGAAGAATCAAGCTGAAAAGAGACTTAGAGTTAGATCTTTATGTACCTCTGTATGCTAAGAAGAAAGGAGTAGGAATTTGCATGAGGATGGGAGTGGAGTACCAATTCATTTATTATATAAAAAGACAGATAGACAGACAGACAGACAGAGAAACAGGTAGATGAAGGAAGGAAGGAAAACTTTATCTTCCAAATGAGATCTTTATATTTTTTAGTATATCTAGATCAAAAGGAGAAATAATTCCTATTTGTTTATAGAAAATATAGACATGCCCAAGGGTTAGGATAAATTGAGATTTAAACTGCACATAAGATTTGAACCTGCACACCTTATAATAATGCTAGCCCATTTGTGGTTTCTTTAATACAACGTCCTCAGAACTTTCTTTTTTTAAATAATTTATTTTTTATTTCTTCAAGTTACATTTCAATCACAATCTCCTTCCTACTCCCCCCTCCAGTCCTATCCTTCCACCCTCCTCCCCCCCTCAACCCCCCATCTTTTACCCTTTTTTTTTAGTTAAGGTATTTGTTTTTCCCCCCAACAGCTCCCCCTTTCAGTCCAACAAATGGTTCTTTCTCTTATAACTATAAATACAATACAAAACAACAGAAATAAATAGGCCACAATTATTAGAGTTATATGGCTTAGCATACATTTCCAATGTCCAGTCCGTATGTATTTGACACCTGACGTTAACATTCTACTATCTAACCATCTCCATGAGTTTAAAGTTCTATATCTAACTCAACTTTCATACTAACTTGCATCACAATTTTAAAAACATCTTCTTAGATCCAGAACACCCTCTTGATTCCTAAACAACTCAAAATTTAACTATGAGACTCTAGCTATTTATTCTTCAACCACCTCAGAGACATGAGAGGGATAAATATATCTGATTATATAGGAAGTGCAGGGCCCACAGCTTCCAAAACTAAGAAATGACATACCAGTGACTGCCTGGACAGTTCCCATTTTCTCTCCATACATTACAGCATCAATCTTCAGCTGTTTGGCCCCATTTCTCTGACAGACATGGATTGTAGAGCAGGAATGATGAAGGACTTACCTACCCTGTCTTGGCAGAGCTAGGCTGTCGACTTACCTGCTTCCAAGTTTTGTCCTTTTTGGACAGCAGTCTGTCTAGAGTTGAAGCAAGGGGTTTTTCTTGCCAAGAGAAAGGCTTACCACCAATTCAACCATCTCCCACTGGAGATTCTTCGATGCTCATCTTCTACTTGGAGTAGAATAGGGGGTGCTGTCAGGAGCTGACATGTCTCGATATCAAAAAATCTTAAGTTAAGAAAACATCTTTGAATGCCATATTCTGCAGATCACTTGAGGTTTTTGAAGATGCCCTATCTATCTCTTATATTTAGATAAGCAAATGTTGCTTGTCTCTTAGCAACTTGATTTCTGAGTAGCTTAGAAAATAACTGTGATAGATTGTCATAGTAACTAACAAAATGACATGCTTGCATGACTATAAGTTTCCATTTCTTAATTATCCTAAACAGTTTATGACGGTTGATAACAAGAGGCCAAAACTTTAAGCATTACTAGGTACAATACCTTTAAGAAGTATTGCCCTTAATTTTGTATCAATATACAAAGATCAATACCAATGTGGCCAAATATAATCTTAATTTTGTATCAATATACAAAGATCAATACCTATGTAGCCCAATACAATCTTAATTTTGCATCAATATGCAAGGGTCAATACTAATGTGGCCAAACATAATCTTAATTTTGTATCAATATACAAAGGTATAAGGCCATATTCAATAATCTGTCCTTTTTTCTTGATCTTTCCTATACTATGTCTATGTCCCATTTTTTCTCAAGTCTGTTCACTCCTACGTAAGAGAGAAAGAAGGATACAGAAAAGCAAAAGAGAGAAGTCCCTGGGTCTAACCTCCAAAACCCATTTAACAAGACTATTTAACAGCTTGTAGTCTCTTCCCCTAAATAACAAAATTTTCTATTATCCATCAAATAACCAAGGGGGGGAACAACCTCCCCACCTTCTGAGGATGGGACGTTGTTCTCTTAAAATGGCTTCCTGCTGATTTAGGACATAGTAAACCTGTTCGGGGCCCAAATAAGAATGGAAAAATGGTTAAAATGTTAATAGAATCATTTGATGTTCAGTCCTTTTGTGCTCAGCTATTTAGATGTCCTAAGAAGTTCGTAAACAGAAGCTGATCTTCAGGGATTTACTGAAGTTCTCGCTGGAGCAGTCTGTGGAGCTGAACGATCTTAGTGATTTTGAGTTGTTGTGGTTGTAGACTTTTGAGGAAACAGCTAATGAGGAAGTCTGCAAGGCTAGATCATCTGGGCCACTCGTCTTCTTTGGTGTCTGATCTGTTTTCTACTGAGGTTCCGTTGTCCAGTTGTCCCTGGAGTCCTTGAATGGATGCTTTAAATCTCCTGAAAGATAAGAACAGAGCCCTGCCCTAATCCTAACTCTGGGACAATTACCTTTTTTTTGGGGGGGGGGAGGTCAGGTAATATTTTTCATGGAGCAAATTTGTTTTT
Organism: Lophiomys imhausi; assembly: GCA_907164525.1. NCBI lineage: Eukaryota > Metazoa > Chordata > Mammalia > Rodentia > Muridae > Lophiomys > Lophiomys imhausi. The sequence goes on along the minus strand of CAJQZJ010033120.1, from coordinate 508,148 downwards.
TTGACAATATATAAAGTATTACCTTTCAATCCGGATTAAAGAAGAAATTATTTTGATATTTTGGAGCTAAACAAACCTTTAGTGTATATATTTTGAGATCTCAAAGGACAATTTGTTTGAATTTCAGCATGCCTTTTGTAAGTAGCTTTTAAACATAAATCCTTCCAAATCCTATGTGCCTGTCTCTGCATTCTAAGTATTGGGATGAAAGACATGTAGTTCCCAACTGATGGGATTAAAGATGTGCTCCACTCCTGGATCAAAGTTTTTCTCGATTTAGAGCTTGTTTTGTATCAGGCTGACCTTGAGCTCTGAGATCTGCCTGTTTCTGTCTCTAGTGTGTTGGGATTAAGGGTGTGTTCTTCTCTAATGATGGGATTAAGGGTGTGGACCATCACCACCCTGTTCCTTGTAACTCTAGAATTTATAAGACAACTAACTCTATAGTGATCCTCCTGTCTCTGCTGGAGGTAAAGGCATGGGCTAACATCACGCCTTTCATGTATTTTCCTTAGCTCTAAGTTTTTTAAACTCTGGAGATTTGTAAAACCAGGTTGAACAGCTGTAACCTTTAATTTATTTACAGTGTTTTAAACCTGTTACCTGCTTTTTAATGCCAAACCATGGATATCATATACCTCTACAAAAAAAAAAAAAAAAAAAAAACTTTTAAGCTGCTATCAAGTTTGTGTAATCTATGTGGCCACCTGCAGTCTAACATTCTAATCTGAAATTAAGGCCATTTTCCTTTCATACCAGTAAGGCAAGCATACCTTTGGTAAATTATAGTTTGAAAATTTTATATTGTATTTTTATTATATTTTTTAAGCTTATTAACTCTTTTCTTAAAAAAGTATTATTTACTTCTAGAACATAGTTTCCTCCCTCCTCCCCTCCTGGCCCCTCCCTTCCTCTTTCCTTCCCTTCCTCTCTCCTTCCCTCCCACCCTCCTTGCTCCTCTACTTGGTACTCTCCTCCTCAGATGAGGTGGGCCCTCACATATCATACTCCCTCAGATCTTGCATCATGTGAAGGCCAAGAGCTTCCACTTGTACTGGAGCTTGATAAGGCACACCATCTAGGGTGTGCTGTTCCACTAACCTGCAGCAGATTCCATGACTCACTGGTGGATAGAATTTTTCCTAGGATAGATATGCTAGGTTCCTATCTATTCGGGTGTGTGGGTTGTAGGATAGTTATCCTCTGATGTATGGTTAATATCCATTTATAAGGGAATACATACCATGTTTATCTTTCTGGGACTGCATCAGATCACTTAGGATGAGCTTTTCTAGTTCCATCCATTTGGTTTCTAATTGCATGATTTCCTCATTTCTGATAGCTGTGTAGTATTCCATTGTGTAAAAGTACCATAGTTTTTTTATCCATTCTTCAGTTGAAGGACATCTGGGTTGCTTCCAGTTTCTTGCTATTACAAATAAAGCTGCTAGGAACATTGTTGTGGCCATGTCCTTGTGGTTTCGTTTCAAATCTTTTGAATATATGCCCAAGAGGGGTATGGCTGGGTCTTGAGATAGATTTATTCTCAATTTTCTAAGCTATCTCCAGATTGATTTCCAAAGTGGTTGCACAAGTTTTCAGTCCCACCAGCAATGGGGGAGTGTTCCCCTTTCTCTACATCCTCACCAGCATGTGCTATCATTTGATATTTGATCTTAGCCATTCTGACAAGTGTGTGATGGAATCTCAGAATTGTTTTAAGTTGCATTTCCCTGATGACCAAAGATGTTGAACATTTCCTCAAATGCCTCTCAGCCTTTAGAGATTCCTCTTCTGTGAATTCTCGGTTTAGCTCTGTACCCCATTTATTGATGGGGTTATTTGATTTTTTGGTGTTTAATTTCTTCAGTTCTTTATATATTTTGGATATTAGCCCTCTGTCAGATGTTGGGTTGGTGAAGATCCTTTCCCAGTCTGTAGGCTGCCATTTTGTTCTAAGGACAGTGTCCTTTGCCTTACAGAAGCTTTTCAATTTTATAAGGTCCCATTTATTGATTGTTTTAGTGCCTGAGCTATTGGTGTTCTATTCAGGAAGTTGCTACCAGTGTCAATGACTTCAAGGCTTTTCCCCACTTTCTCTTCTATTAACGTTAGTGTGTCTGGATTTATGTTGAGGTCATTGATCCACTTAGACTTAAGTTTTGTACAGGGTGATAAGTATGCATCTATTTGCATTCTTCTACATGTTGACATCCAGTTAGACCAGCACCATTTATTGAAGATTCTTTGCTTTTTCCATTGTATGTTTTTGGTTTCTTTATCAAAAATTAAGTGACCGTAGGTGTGTGGGTTTATTTCTGGATCTTCAATTCGATTCCATTGGTCAACTGGTCTGTTTCTATACCAGTACCTGTTTTTATTACTATTGCCCTGTAGTACAGCTTGAAATCTGGGATGGTGATACCTCCAGATGTTCTGTTATTGTACATGATTTATTTAGCTATTCTGGGTCTTTTGTTATTCCATATGAAGTTGAGAATTGTTTTTTCCAGATCTGTAAAAAATTGAGTTGGTATTTTGATAGGAATCACATTGAATCTGTATATTGCTTTTGGTAAGATTGCCATTTTTATTATGTTGATCCTACCTATCCATGAATAAGAGAGATCTTTCCATCTTCGGATATCTTCTTCAGTTTCTTTCTTCAGGGACTTGAAGTTCTTATCATACTGGTCTTTCACTTGCTTGGTTAGAGTTACCCCCAGGTATTTTATATTATTTGTGGCTATTGTGAAGGGTGTTGATTCCCTTATTTCTTTCTCAGCCCATTTATCTTTTGTGTAAAGAAAGGCTACTAATTTTTTTGAATTGATTTTGTATCCAGCCACCTTGCTGAAGGAGTTTATCAGCTGTAGAAGTTCTCTGGTAGAATTTTTGGGGTCACTGATGTATACTATCATATCATCTGCAAATAGGGATATTTTGACTTCTTCCTTTCCAATTTGTATCCCTTCATCTCTTTTAGTTGTCTTATTGCTCTAGCTAAAACTTCAAGTACTATGTTGAAGAGATATGGAGAGAGTGGGCAGCCTTGCCTTGTCCCTGATTTTAGAGGAAATGCTTTAAGTTTCTCTCCATTTAGTTTGATGTTGGCTATTGGCTTGCTGTTTAAATATGGTCCTTGTATGCCTGATCTCTCTAAGACTTTTAACACGAAAGGGTGCTGTATTTTGTCAAAATCTTTTTCAGCATCCAATGAGATGATCATGTGGTTCTTTTCTTTCAGCTTGTTTATGTGGTGGATTACATTGATGGATTTTCTAATGTTGAACCACCCCTGCATCCCTGGGATGAAGCGTACTTGATCATGGTGTGTGATACTTTTGATGTGATCTTGGATCCGGTTTGCAAGTATTTTATTAAGTATCTTTGCATCCATGTTCATAAGGGAAATTGGTCTGAAAATTTCTTTCTCCATTGGATCTTTGTGATGTTTAGGTATCAGGGTAACTGTGGCCTCATGGAATGTGTTTGGCAGTATTCCTTCTGTTTCTATGTTGTGGAAGAGTTTGAAGAATATTGGTGTTAGCTATTCTTTGAATGTCTGGTACAATTCTGTGCTGAAACCATCTGGGCCTGGGCTTTTTTTTTTTTTTTTTTTTGGTTGGAAGACATCTAATGACTTCTTCTATTTCCTTAAGGGTTATAGGACTGTGTTTAATTTGTTTACCTGTTCTTGATTTAACCTTGGTAGGTGGAACCTCTCAAGAAAATCATCCATTTCATTTAGATTTTCCAATTTTGTGGAGTACAAGTTTTTGAAGTAGGACCTAACGATTCTTTGTATTTCCTCAATGTCTGTTGTTATTTCCCCCTTTTCATTTCTGATTTTGTTGATTTGGGTATTTTCTCTCTGCCTTTCAGTTAGTTTAGCTAAGGGCTTGTCTATTTTGTTGATTTTCTCAAAGAACCAACTCTTGGTTTTGTCGATTCTTTGTATTGTTCTTTTTGTTTCTAAGTTGTTGATTTCAGCCCTGAGTTGATAATTTCCTCTCATCTGCTCCTCTTGGGAGTGTTTGCTTCTTTTTGTTCTAGATCTTTCAGATGTGCTTTTAGGTGGCTATTATAGGAACTCTCCAGTTTCTTTTTTAAGGCACTTAGTGCTATAAACTTTCCTCTTAGCACTGCTTTCAATGTGTTCCATAAGTTTGGGTATGATGTGCCTTCATTTTCATTGAGTTCTAAGAAGACTTTAATTTCTTTTTTTATTTCTTCCCTGACACAGAGGTCATTGAGGAGAGAGTTGTTCAGTTTTCATGTTTTTGCAGGCTCTCTGTTGTTTTTGTTATTGTTGAAGCCTAGCTTTATTCCATGATGATCTGATAAGTTACAAGGAGTAATTTCAATTTTCCTGAATCTGTTGAGGCTTGCTTTGTGACCCACTATATGGTGGATTTTTGAGAAGATTCCATGAGGTGCCAAGAAGAAAGTGTATTCTTTTGTTTTGGGGTGAAATGTTCTGTAGATATCAATTAGGTCCATTTGATTCATGACATCTGTGAGGATCATTATTTCTCTGTTTGGTTTCTGCATTGTTAATCTGTCCAGGGGTGAGAGTGGTGTGTTGAAGTCTCCCACTATTAATGTGTGAGGTTCAATGTGGGATTTGAGTTTAAGTAGTGTTTCTTTAATGAATGTGGGTGGTCTTAGATTTGGGGCATAGATGTTTAGTATTGAAATTTCATCTTGGTGGATTTTTCCTTTGATGAGTATGTAGTATCCTTCCCCATCTCTTTTGATTAATGTTAGTTGAACGTCCAATTTGTTGCATACTAGAATTGCTACTCCAGCTTTTTTCTTGGGTCCATTTGCTTGGTATATCTTTTTCCAGCCCTTTACTTGGAGATAATGTCTATCTTTTTTGCTGAGGTGTGTTTCTTGTAAGCAGCAGAATGTGGGATTCTGATTTCTCATCCATTCTGCTAGCCTGTGCCTTTTTATTGGGGAATTGAGTCCATTGATGTTGAGAGATATTAGTGACCAGTGATTGTTACTTCCTGCCATCTTGATGTTGGTGGAAATAGTGTGTGAGTGAGCTTCTTTTCTTTTGGTTTTGTTGCAGGCATGCTATTTGCTTCCTGTGCTTTCTTGTGTGTAGTTAACCTCTTTGGGTTGAAGTTTTTCTTCCAACATCTTCTGTAGAACTGGATTTGTGTATAGATATTGTTTGAATTTAGCTTTGTCATGGAATATCTTGTTTTCTCCATCTATGTTGATTGATAATTTTGCAGGGAATAGTAGTCTGGCCTGGCATTTGTGGTTTTTTAGAGTCTGCAAGACATCTGTCCAGGCCCTTCTGGCTTTTAGAGTCTCTGAAGAAAAGTCAGGTGTGATTCTGATAGATTTACCATTATATGTTATTTGACCCTTTTCCCTAGCAGCTTTTAAAATTCTTTCTTTGTTCTGTACATTTAGTGTTTTGATTATTATGTGGGGGGGAAGATTTTCTTTTCTGGTCTAATATATTTGGAGTTCTGTAAGCTTCTTTGTACAGTTATAGGCATCTCTTTTTTTAGATTTGGGAAATTTTCTTCCATGATTTTGTTGAAGATGTTCTGGTCCATGGAGGTGGGACTCTTCTCTTTTTTCTACTCCTATTATTCTGAGATTTCATCTTTTCATTGTGTCCTTTATTTCCTGAAGGTTTTGTGTCAGGACTTTTTTAGATTTGACATTTTCTTTGACGGATGTATCAATTTCTTCAATTTTATCCTCTGAGCCTGAAATTCTTTCTTCCATCTCTTGTATTCTGTTGGTGATGCTAGTGTCTATAGTTCCTATTCTTTTCTTAAGGTTTTCCAGTTCTATGGATGTCTTGGACTGGATTTTCTTCATTGCTTCAACTTCCCTTTTCAGGTCTTCCATTCCTTTAAGTGCTTTATTCATTTCCATCACTTCCTTTGCAGTACTTTGTTGTTGCTGTCTGAGGTATTTGATTTCCTCCCTTAGGCCTTCTATTATTAATATAAGCATAGGATTAAGGTCATTTTCATTTGTTTCAGTTGTGTTCGGCTGTCCAGAGTTGTCTGTAACATTATTGCTAAGATCTGGAGACATCCTATTGTTTTGGGTTTTTTTTACCATGTTCTTGAGCTGACCTTTTGTCATCCAATTGACCCAGGTGTTGTCTGTTTGTGTCTTTTGTCAGCTGCCCTTAGTGCTCAGGAAAACTCCCTGGCTCTCGGAGAGGAAGGTGGCTGCAGCTCTCCTCAACTGCTTGTGACCCATTTGGACCAATATAGAGGGGATTGGAGTGGGGAGAGGGCTAGCCTCTGAGGACCTGGGAGTTGGCAGGTCTCCTCAGAAAGGCAGGTAGAGCTATGGTTGGGTCTGTGTTCTCTTCTCACTGACCCAGTCATTCTGGCTCCCCAGCTAGGCTGATCGTGCAGTCAGGAAGCTCCACCCACAATGGGTGCCGGCCTCAGTGTGCCTGTTGCTGACTGCCTCAGATACTTGGGTGCTATGGTGAGTGACCCACCCACCCCACTCTTTGTGGGGAACACACAGTCACGGGCTCTGTTTGCAGTCAGTCTTGGCTCCTAATTGCTTTGCTGTGACTAGGTTAGGTCTCTGCCTCTCCGCTACAGTGCACACTGTGCCGCCATGTTGGAAACTCTGGGAAAAAAAATCTCACTTACCTTTGCTCTTGTGGTGCGGCTGTTTTTCCCTCTTGGGTGTACAGGTCTGCGTTCAGGCTGGATATGAGGCAGACAGGTGGGGGTCGCTGGTCTGTGGCTGGAGCCAAGGGCTGGATCCACTCCTGGGCTAGATCTCCTCTAGCAGGAGCTCCTCTCCAGACAGGTGACGGAGCTGGCTAATCTCAGGGTGGTGTTCCCGGGAACTGCGTGGACTGTTTTGCCTGGTGACCAGTCTCAATGTTCGCCATGGGAATTCAGACACCGTCTGTGTTTCACTGTTGGCTAGGAGACCTCACATTCACTCCACAGTGACTAATCTCATTCACCTACTACTCAGATGCACTGCTCTATGGTCAGCGCCATCTTGGATCTCCCTCAGAACTTTCAAAGCCAGAATAATTTAAAATTATAGGAGGGAGAAGTTTAGCTGTTTGATCAAGGATAGGAAGAGATGTGTTTTCACAGAACTCTGAGAGAAGCCAGGAAGTTTAAAAACATGACAAAAAAAAATAGACATGGCTCCATTGAGAAGAATTCCAGAGGTGGCTGCATTATACTTTGGATTGGCCTGTCTGGCCATGTAAGATATGGGTTATGTTCTAGTTAGCATTGCTGTGGCTATGATACAACACTCTGAACAAAAGCAACTTAGGGGAGGGAAGGGTCTATTTTGCTTAATGTCCAGGTCACAGTCCATCACTGAGGGAAAGCAGGCCAGGAACTCAAACAATAGCTTGAAGAAGAAATCATGGAAGTTGGGACACAGGCTCACACTTAGCTAGCTTTTTAATACAGCTCAGGACCAACTTTCCAGGGAATGGTGCTGCCCACAGTTGACTGGGTCCTCCTATACTGATCAGCCACCAAGATAATCCCCCATAGTCATTCTTACAGATGAATATGATGTCAGCAATCTTTCAACTGAGACTCCCTTCTTGAATGACTCTGCTGTATCGAGTTTACAGTTAAAGCTAACTAGGACACATTGTGTCTTAATGTTTGATGAGAAAGAATTTATTTTCTGATCTTTTCTGTATCTGATAAAAGGAAACAAGAGTACTCATCCATAAGACATGATCATGCTTTTTTGCATGTTTTCTAAGGTATAAAATAGGGTTCATTGGGAAAGAAGAAAAAGAGCCTGTTATGGTTCACATTAAATTACTAACAATAATAAAAATTTATAATAACCACGATTAAAGATAAAACACATCCCCTCAGTGGGCTATTTTCTTTTGGTGTCTAGAAGTGACAGGGAAATTCTCTGACAATCCAAAATTAATATATGTTTACATATTTGTAAATTATATCATAAATATAAATTATATATTATATAAATATAATATTATATACATTATATATATATTAGTTTACGATTGTCAGGGAATTTCCCTGTACACACACACACACACACACACACACACACACACACACACACACATATTTCAACTGCAAAGATCAGGTATAATCTACATGCAGTGAACACAGCTGTTGGCTCTTGCAAAATGTGACCCATACAAAGATGTCCCTGGGTATCTGCAAACTACAGCAGAACTACCCAGCAGAACAGAGCAGGACCCTCCTGTCTTCTGTGGCACTATTGTTCATTGAACACAGAGTGGTGCCAGGTCCTGCTTAGATGTTTTCTAAACTCTACAGCCATCTGTGGCAGAGAATGGCTGAAGCCAAGATTCTTCTGACTTTACAGAGTTCTTTCAGCCTTTTGTGCTCTGCTCATACAGCAAGCCTATGGGGTGCTGCCTGGAAGAACTGAAGTAAGGATCACATTTTCCCTCTGTTTGAAGGATGAAGGGTCAATATCAAAAAGAGTTTTGTCTGAGGCCTCTCTCCTCAGCTCCTATACTCACCTTATTCCTCCATGATACCATCTTCCCTTAGCACATATCTGATTTTCTACTCCTTTTTTAAAATGTGTGTGTATGTGTGTGTGCACACGCACGTGTGCACACACATTCATGTTTGCTATGGGTCATGTGCAGGTCAAAGGATGACTTGTGGGAGTCAATCATTTCTTCCATGTAGATCCCTGGGCTCAAACTCAGGTGCCTTTGCCCACTGAGCCATCTCCTGTTCTTTTAAAGGCACATGCCATATTGTGACCCCATTTTCATATAATGACCTCTTTAATGACCTTATATATATTACAGTCTCACTCTGGGTTACTCCAGGTTAGGACTTTAGTGAATGAATCAGAGGGCACACAATCCTGGACACTCTTCAGCAGTTAAACATTCTATATAGGAGTGATATCAAGAAAAACTAAGACAATGCAATGATGCATTTGCACCCCTAGTCACTCTGCGGGATGAGGTGTGTAATTATTGAGGCCAACCTGGGTGACACAATGAGATCTCATAAGAGGAGGAATTATGAGCATACAAATTTCAAGAGCTGTGGTTTAATTGTAACAATTGAATTTGCAATCTATACAACTAAAAAAATTGCCTGCATTTGAGATGGAAAAACAAGACCATCGTCATCATCTCTTCTCCTCTTTCTCCTGCTCCTCCTCCTCCTTCCTCTCCTCCGTTCCCTTTCTTTCCTCTTCTCCTTCTTCCTTTTCTTCCTCTTTTCCTTCTCCCACTCTTTTCTCTATTACACAAAGTCTCACATAAATTTCTAAATTATTTTAGGGCTTTCAGAACTACAAATAACCATACCCCAATATTTCTCTATGAAGAGGAGATAAGTGTTTGCTGGTGCATTAGCATTTCTATTTGTAGCATACTCATTCAGGTCCTGTGTAGGCAGCCCAGTTGCTGATTAATCCTGGATTAGATTACCTGTCGTTTTGAGAGATGCCATCTCACAGGAGTGTCTTATCACTAGGCTGCACTTAATGATATTTGAAATCACCATGTAGAGAAACAAAAGCAGAAAGATCTGAGTTCAAGGATAGCCTGGGTTACATAAGGAGATGCTATCTTAAAAAAGAAAGAAAGAAAAAGAAAGGAAGGAAGAAAGAAGAAAGGGAAAATGAAAGAAGGAAAGAAAGAAATAGAAAAAGAAAGAAAAGAAGGAAGGAAGGAAGAAAGGGGAATTAGAAGGACTCAAATATACTTTCTATGGTCAGTGAGAAACATGGATCTCATGTAGCATTGCACATAGCAATAACTCACTTAACAAGGGATGGGGGTAGAGGGTGGGAGGGTGGGACTGGGAGGGGTGGAAAGAGGACACTGTGATGGAGATGTAACCTGAAGTAATAAATAAATATTTTTAAAAAGAATTATAGCTGCATCACATCATAAGCATCTGATTTGAAACAAGTACAGGCTTTGTGATCACAAACATTGTAAATTATTTGTTCTTTTGTTTGTTTTAGTTTTTCAAGACTTGATTTCTCTGTGTAGCCCTGTATGCCCTAGAACTCACTCTGCAGACCAGGCTGGCCTCAGAGATCTACCTACCTCTGCCTCACAAGTGCTGAGTTTAAAGGTGTGAGATTAAAAGTACAGCCAGCATACTATTTATTTTTAAAGAATTCAGGAAGCCTACACCTCCTAGGAGTCAGGTAAGTGAAATGCACTTAGTTTTTGTCCTTGCTTCCCCTTGGACTATTAATTCATGAAATAATAAACATGTACTGAAAATCCACTGAATTCCAGGCACTATGCCAGACACTGTAGTCTCTCCCTAGAAGTGGTCACAGCCTGAAGACAAGAAAGAAAAATGCATGGTTAGGCAAGTAATTGGCAAAACTCCATAATGACACTGTGATGACTATTATCATGTGTTAACTTGGGTCTACCAAACCTTCAAAAATATTTGGTGGTGGACTTTTCAAACACCAATAGATGGCCACATACCCATTGGCACATGGAGCAGTCATTGGATTCAGGGGATTATAAATAACAGCACAAAATAGAGAGGACAAGGAGTTTGGAGAAAGAAGGGGTGAGGACACTAGGGAGAGTTGGAGAGAGGTGGTAGTGGATGGCTATGGTCAATATATGCAGTATAAATAAATGTATGAAACCTTCAAAGAATAACATGTGATCTTTTAAGTGTGCTCAAAAATTGCCCTGCATATTTCTATGAATGTAATTTTAATGAGATTAACAAATGGATCCAGAACTTTGAGTAATGAAGATAGCCCAGCATTGTAGAAAAAGTGGGTTATCCTGTCAACTGAAAGTCTTAGTAGATCAAAGACTGACCTTGAAACAAGGAGGATTTCTTCCAGAGGTCCTTTGGATTCTACCAGCAGCTCTTCTCTGTCTCCTACCTGCTCACCTGTCCTATCACACTGAGAAGGTTCATCATGTCTCTACAAGTGCAGAACAAATCCCTTAAATTTCTCTTTCCCCGATCATCTCTTTCTCCATGTATTTGTTTGAGTGTATGTATGTATGTATGTATGTATGTATGTATGTATGTATATACCAACACATATTCATATACACATACAAAGACTTTATGTAAATATCTACTTATATTTTATTTTATATAAATGTATAATTTATATAAAATATATTTTCTTATATTTTATACAATATATAAATATATATTTTACATGTATGTGTATTTATATACACATATTCATACATACATTATATATAAATAAATATATGTAAATATATTTGCATACATATACATAAAGGATCCTACTGATTCTGTTTCCCTGGAGAACCCTGACTAATAGAATATGTATAATTGTAATCTCCTCCCCAAAAAGAATAGATAATCTGGCATATGAGATGGATTTGAAGAAGATAATATTTCCTAAAATTGAACATTAGAAAACTGAGGAGTAAGCAAAGAGATCATTTTTCTAAAAGCAGTGTCCATCAATTCACACAAACATACCAAAAACCCATAGTTTTTTTTTAATCAAGAATTATTGTTTAATTCTGTGTTTCCATTTTGCCAATCATTACAAATATTAACACAAATATGCTAGGTATCCCCTGGGGTAATGATTTGAATGTGAAAATCCACCATAATCCCCCAGACTCATGTGTTTGAATACTTGCTGGTGGTATCATTTTGGAAGGTTATGGAAGCTTCCAAATATGAGCTCCAGTTGGCAGATGTAGAGATGTCTGGGGCAAGGCCAGAGTCTCATACTCATGCCCAAATTCTCTACTCTTCACACATGTAAAAAACACATGCCACATCCACACATGTCTGTGAAGCTAGCCATTCCCAGGCCTTCCCAGCCAGAACAGACAGTATCTTGACAAACATAAGCCAAAATAATTCATTCCTACACAGTTATTTCTGTCAGGTACTGGTAAAGGTGATACAACAGAGCCTAATACAGAAAATCAGTGCTAAATGAGGCCACTGCTAATCACAGAGCTACTATGCCTCTGGAATAGTTTGCAGGAAAATGTGGAAGAGTTTGGAGCTGTGGGTTAGGGAAGACCCAGAATGCTGTGGCAGAAGAGAACTCAGCATACATTGATGTAGGAGTGTGGAAGACCAAAATGCCAATAGAAATCTGGATGGCAAATGTCCTCACGGGGTTTCAGACTGGGGACTCTATTGGGAAGTGGGCTACAGGACATTTGCATTTCATTCTGAAAAGGCATGTGACAGCTTCCTACCCATTTCCTGAAATTTTGGGTAAAACTAAATTTAAAAATAATAGATTTTTTTTAGTAGAGGAAATCTCAACATGGCAAAGCTATTTTGTGAGGTGGTGGCAGAAACTACATTGCAGTTGAGACCTTGGGATGTTGGAGAGGCCAAGACTGAAGAGTCTGCTAAAGAAGGCTGCAGGCACAGAGTGGAGCTGACTTGAGAGAGAGGTCACTCACACTCATCTGGCAGAACTCTGAGGATGGAGGTAGCCATGCAGCAGAGCCTGTGGGGAATTTCTGCTATTGAGGTTGAAGTCTGCCATGGCCAGGCATGGTAGCACATGCCCTTAATCTTAGCACTCGGGAGGCAGAGGCAGGTGGATTGTTGTGAGTTCAAGGTCAGTCTGGTCTACAGAGTGAGTTCCAGGACAGCCAGGGCTACACAGAGAAACCTTGTCTCAAAAAAACCTAAATAAAAATAAAATAAAATAAAAGGTTGAAGTCTGGCATTACCGGAAAGCCCCTGAGCTTGGTGTTAAATGATGGACTCCCTTTTCCAATAAGGTGCCCTCATCTGCCTGATCTGGGGAAACTCCAGATCCTCTAAGGAGTGTCACATGGCCCTCAGTGAAGTCACAGGCCCAACCCTTTCCTCATAAGAAGCCCACCCAGTGAACACCTGGGCATTCCTGGAGGTACTCTTCCCCATGCTAATGAGATCTCTTGGTGCTTTGGCTTTCAGCCAATGACCTTTTGTCCATGCCTCTAACCATACCTGGAGTTCTGTCCCCCCCCCCTGCTGCCCATGGGATAGTTGGGTTCTATGTCCCCTTTCATATGATAGGAACGTGCCACTGAATTATCCCTAGCCCCAGTGAATCAAACACATTCACCTCCAAAACCCCTCCCACTGTCAAACGTTCTGTAATGTTGCTGTTCATGAAATAGACTCTCTTTCTCCATTCCTCCACCGTGATCATCTGAGACTTGACTGTTTATTTGGGGCTTGGGAAGGAAGTGCTCTTCCTTCCATGAAGCACTCAATGCCATCATGGCTGCCTAGCCAGGCTCACATCTTGATTACTGTCACCAGTCACCCCAGTGGCTGCCTCTGAAGCTCTTATTTCTCCTGCACCCACACTGCTCTCTGTAATGTTCATCTGTGGCAGTGGCCAATGGTGGCTGCCTCTTAAATAGCCCCCAGATCTGTCTGAGCCAAGTTGTACCCCCAAGAGCCACTTGGCTCTGCTCAGGAGCTCTGTGCTCCTTGCAGCTCCCTGGCCCAATGCCAGCAGCTCAGCTAAAAGAGTTGTAACCTTTCGCAGAATGACAGAGAGGGATATGGTTACCCTAACCCTCCTGCATTCTTATCATAAGAGCTGTGACACTGGCTGTGAAAATGAGCTTTTCTCCTGCCTCTCGTGCCTGACAGGACATCCTGAGGGTACAGATCTCAGTTGAAGTTCCACCCTTTTCTTCCTGGAAACTGAAATAGCCTTGACCTTCTGGCAGAGGACCATGCACTTCTGGCTTGATACTGGACACCGCCAGAACTCCCTGCTGGACCTAGAACAACAGGACCCCAGATGATTCCACCATGAGCCCCACACACTCTGGATGGTTGCTTCCGGAGTTGATATTTGCTTTGTTGTTTTCGGTAGCATTTTGGTGCGGTGTTCTCTTGATACAACCCTTCTTCTTTCTTTCAGAATGGGAATTTTTATTCTGTTATTGTATTTTGAAATACAACTCCCATTTTTATTTTGGGAAGCTCACAGTTTAGAAATTGCCTAGAGTCTCAGAGAAGACTTTAAATTTTGAGCTTTTAAACATCTTTGGAACTATAAGACTGTGGAGACTTCTGAAGTTGGACTGAGTACATTCTGCATTACAAAATAGCTTTAAGCCCAGGGGCAGAATGACAGGTTTTTTAATGTGAAATGTTCCCCCTTCTAGCTGACTCTGGGAGATTATGGAGCCTTGCGGACCTAGGTGAGGCCTCACTGACAGGCATAAAACCCGTAAGGGTGATAGTCTTACATCCCAGCCCTAGATCTGGACCAATCTGCCTCCTGTTTCACACCATAAAAGGAGCAGATAGATGCTCCCCCCTCTGCTTTTACAGAGGACCTGAGTTTGGTTCCCAGCACTAACATGGTAGCTCGTAGTCTATAACTCTTCATTTCCAAGGGTTCCAACATCAGACCATAATGGCAGGGAAGTCACAACAGCAGAATTTTAATAGACTAGAACTTGTCTCCTGATAGCCACAGGCCACATCAGAGGGCAATGGATCAATGCATACTAGAGTTTAGCTTGCCTCCCTGTTTCAGACAGCCTGGAAGCCCCAGCTCAGAAAGTGATCCTGACCACAGCTGAAACAGGGGTTCCTACATGAGTTACATACACCAAGCCAATCCCTCACAGTCTCACAGGTGCACCCAAAGGCCTGCCTCCTAGGTAAAGGTTGACAGTTGACAGTGACCATTCAGTCACTATTTTCAGGAAACAATTCCTCCACAAAAGGAGGAATTCTTTTCAGTAGGGAAAGTACTTCCAAGAAACAAAGAAAAGGCAAGCTGTTTACACAAAATGAAACGATAGGGTATACGCTTTATATGTCAATAAATTCAGCCAATATAAATGGATCAGCTCAGCAGGGAAAACAAAAATTCTCAGATCAGACAAGTTCCATTCATGGAAACAGGAGATTGTAGAACAAGATAAATGCTAACCAAGGAAAATCACAGACTTTCAAATGCAAAATATGGGCGTTTTACAGGAACATAACGTGTTTTGAAAAAAGTTAAGAGCGAGAAAGGGGAAGCAGTCTATGTGGAAAGA
Source organism: Lophiomys imhausi (assembly GCA_907164525.1). Taxonomy (NCBI): domain Eukaryota; kingdom Metazoa; phylum Chordata; class Mammalia; order Rodentia; family Muridae; genus Lophiomys; species Lophiomys imhausi. Next base: position 493,096 of record CAJQZJ010033120.1, on the reverse strand, counting down.
GATTTTAGAAGCATGACAAGCAAAGCACATGAATGGCCCTGGCTTAGAACCCGATTCAAATCACCAACTGAAAGGAAGCACAAG
>CAJQZJ010033120.1:479354-493002 GCA_907164525.1 Lophiomys imhausi | reverse complement strand
CCGATTCAAATCACCAACTGAAAGGAAGCACAAGAAAATCCACAGGCATGAGTTATGTGCCAGAACTCATCATGTACGAGACCAAAGGACAACTGTTTTGCAATTATGAGAGTGGTGTTTCTATCATATAAGAATGTGAGGCTGAAGAGGTAGCTCACCAGTCAAAATCTCTGACTGCTCTTTCAGAGGGCTGGATTCACAACACCCGTGTGGAGTGGCTTACAATCTCCTGTAACTCCACCTTCAGGATTGGTCACCCTTTCCTGGGCTTCTTGAATATCTGAACACATATTCACAGACACCTCCCCACATCTATTCCTGCCCCTACATGCACTGCACACACACACACACACACACACACACACACGCGCGGGGGAGATAAATAATAAATAATAAAATAAGTATTTTTAAAATAAAGAAATAAAATAGATTATTTACAGATACATAAAGTACATAAGGTGAAGTGAGATGGTGGTATGAATTATTTTAAGATATGTCTACAAAGAAAGCAAAACAAAAGGGAATGGAATCCTTTAAAAGGATTAGGGGAAGCAAATGTTATAAAATCTTGAAAACTGATTAGCCTTGTTAATGAATATTTATGAGGAATATTGCATATATTCTCAACTTGTGGACAGACTTATTTTTGTTGAATACATTTTTAAAAGGTTTTAGTCACATTACAGACTTCTCAAGAAAAAAAAACTCTGAAAGATAATGACTCATACTATTTTTAAGTATAGCAATAGAAAATAATAGCCACGTCAATATCAACCTTAAAAAAAGTCTAGGGCATATCTATATAAACATTTAGATTTGAAACCAAAAACTGAAAAGCTGCCAGGTGGTTGTGGTGCATGCCTTTGTTCCCAGAACTCAGGAGGTGAAGGCAGACAGATCTCTGAATTTCAGGCCAGCCAGGTTGAAAGAGTGAGTTCCAGGACAGCCAGGGCTACACAGAGAAACCTTGTCCTGAAAAACCAAGAAAGGGGGGGGGGGAGAGAAAGAAAGAAAGTGGAGAGGAATAGAAAAAATAATAGAAACTACAGGGGGAAAAGTCCTAAACCTGTACTTAACTAATAACATTGTCCCAAACACATAAAACCACTCAGTGGGTTCAATGGCTGCCCCTTCAAACACGTATCTACACCCTGCCTGATTAGCCATAACCTGCTGCAATTGCTGTCATTTTTGCTTGTGCTAAGGATTTTTCTACAAAAGTAATTGAAGTTCTTGTATTAACTCAGTTGACCTTAAATTTGATGACAAGCATTGTTCTTGTTTTTTGTTTTATATTTGTTTGACACAAAGTCTCTGTTTAGTCTCAACTGTCCTGGAACTCCTTATATAGATCAGGCTGACCTTGAACTCACAATGATCATCCTGTCTCTGCCTCCTGAGTGCTCAGATTAAAGGCGTGTACCACCACACCCACTCCAAGCATTGTTTCTTGTGTGTGTGTGTCTCTGTGTGTGTGTCTGTGTCTCTGTGTGTGTGTCTGTGTGTGTGTGTGTGTGTTCACTTGCCTGCCTGCTTGCTTGTTTGATGTAGCCAAGGTTGACCTCCAACTCAAGACCCTCCTGTTTCATCTTCCTAAGTACTAAAATTACAGGTGTGCACTCAACTAACTAACTCACTCAGGTAACAAGTGTTTGTGTCTGTGTGTGTAGGTGTGAATGTGGGTGTTCTTGTGAAAGCCACAGGACAGAACCAGGTGGTGTTCCTTGGGTGTTGTTCCTCAGGTGTGACCTATTTTTTGAGACAATCTCTCACCAGAGTGAAACTCTCCAAATAGGCTAGACTGGCTGGCCAAAATCTGTCTTTTTCTACCTGCCCAGCACATGGAATACCAGCGAGAGTGACCACACAAAGTTTCTTTTTTATGTGGGTTCTTAGAATCAAACCTGGGTCCTCCAGCTTGCAAGGTGACATTTCACTCACTGAGCTACCTTACCAGCCCTAGCTAGTATTTTCATAAGAGTGAGGATAGACATGCAGAAAAATCATATGAAGAGGAAGCAGCAACAGGAATTCATCAGCCCAGAAATACATTGAGCTATCAGAAATCAGCAGAGGTAAGAGAGATGTTTCCCCAGCCCTGAAGGACAAGTGTAATGCTACGCTAACTTGATGTCACACTTCTAGCCTCCAGATCTGCAAGACAATAACTTTCTATTGTTCTAAGCTACTCAAGTTATGAGAGTCCTTAGGAAGATTTTATATATATTTGGCAAGTCAAGCCAGCAAAAAAAAACAAACAAAGATTTCAGCAACATAATTAGCAATTTTTTTAATCTAATGGACATATTCTCAAGCCCACTCTAAATTATCTTAAAAATATATATTCCTATTCTCCGTACATGTCTCATCTATATAAAGTAGAGCAATACCATAGCTGAAAATCATTTCACTTAATGGCACAGAGCTGGAATCATTTTTATCCCCTAAATAATCAGGGTACATTGCCCAAGTGTGAGAAAAATTGTCTTGGAACTCTGCAGCGCCTCATTGCAGTACAGACAACTTGTCATCCTCTACTTAGGAGAGAACACAGCCACTAATTAGCCACACACAAACAAGTGTACCCAGGCTCTTGCTGTACCTACTGTGAAAGTCTCTTACAGAACTTATATTTTCAAGGACACAATTCTATTGTTGTTCTAAGTCAATGCTCAAGTTACTGTCCCTGTCATCATTGCTACCAGGATAATTACTCTTAAAGTAACAATTCCCGGAAGCAAAAAGAGGTTTTTGTTTTCACTTTTTGTCATCATGGTTGTTTTTCCTGGTGTTGGTGATCAACCTGAGGCTTCATAAGCAAACACACAGAAAGTTAGCTTGCTTAAGTAACCTTGGCTTGAGTCAGAGCATACGTTTTGCATGCTTCTCACGAAATAGTATGTTAACATTCACCGGACATGGGGAAAGGGCACAAGAGTCTAGATGACTTTCAGAAAAGAGTCTTAGTTAGCTTTCTAACTGCCATGGCAGCAAAAAATAGCCATCAAAATAGGGTGATGAGCTGGGGGATGATGGTAGTGTGGGCCACCTTCTGCTGTTTCCTTGAATTATAACATTCACACTGGAACTGCCCCAGGACAAGAATTGGATTCTTGCTTTGTTTGTATGTTTGGTTGGTTGGTTGGTCAGTACAACTCTTTTTAACCATGCAATGTGTGTATACTTCCTGCTGTACAAAGATAAAGTAAGAGAGACTTCTTCCCACTTCTGCAACCCACTGACTCCTGATCCCTAACACAGAAAGAACTCCCTTAGAAATGAATCTGGTTTGGAAGGAGGGAATTTTGCCCAGTGATGTGAACTAGACTATTTAAAGAAAGGTCAGTCACCAGCATTTCAGTCTCAGTAACAGTACCTCTTGGAGGTGATTCCTGCAGGAATTACATCATGCCTCTGAACAAAGACTTCTCTGGTTGCCACTTGTGGTACAAAATAAGCTTTACAAGGAAAAGTTCAGTGAAGATGTAAATGAAAACTCTTTAGGGCAGATTTACAGATAGAGCCAAACAGTCTCATGACCATAACACACTCATAAATTCTCACCAACTCTACCTACAGAGCACGTTAGGACCTCATCTCACAGAGCAGCTGCCTGTGCCAGCAGATCTCACATGACAGGTGCCAAATTTCTGTTCAGTTCTCATTCTTCCTGGTATTGTGGCTTCTTTCTAAATAGGGTTGACTTCTTTTGAAATTTTGACCCTTGAAGGAATTAAGTGACACTCTCTGAGAAGCTCCCCTCAGATATCAGGTACAGTCTAAATCCTTATGCTCTGTTCTCAGAGCAGGACTGTGATGTACCAATTGCCCTTTCTGAACACAATTCATCTGGGTTTTATTATTTTTCTTTCTTTTATCTAATGTGTTTATGTGTGTGCATATGCATATGTGTATCTTCATGGATGTGTGGGCATGTGTGCCATGACTTGCCAGTGTGGAGCTCAGAGGACGGCATTCATGAGTCAGGTCTCTCCTACCATGTGAATCTTAGGGAAGGAAGTAAGATCATTATGCTTAGGAGCAAATGCCTTTACCCACTAGGCCACTGTATGTCCAATTTTCAAAGTTTAAAGATTCTATCCCAGATTATAACCAAAGAGCTGATTAAAACCTGATACGTATTAGCTACTCCTTAGTTTCAGGATCCCAACAGTTAGAACCAAATTCATAAGTTAACTGCGAGTCACATCCGTTTGGGAGGAGGACATGGTCATCTAGCTGATATGAAAAAATGGGAAGGCAGGAATCATCCCTCAGTGTCAAACTGCATGCTCAGCATACAAAGCATAGCATACTTTGTTATCACTTTTTTGAGGCTCCTTCAGTCAGTTAGAATTGTCCTCAGCATCCAGACTTAGAATCTCCTTCAAATGATTTAGCCCTAACATTTTCCAAACATCCCCAACTGTAAAGGCTTACAAGGGTTCGCTCCTAATTGATCCCCCTGTCCTGTGTCTTTCTTCCTTTGTTTAGTCTCTATTCCTAACAATCCTCCCCACACCACCAAGAAAGAAGGAAGAAGAAAAGGCATGCAGTCTCCTACCATCATGCTTAAGTCACTCTAACCCTGTACACCAGCCTGTCCAGACTCCAAGGTATACAGTACCTGAACCTTCCTGTCCTTTCTGGCAGCTTTGTAAGCAACCTGAGAGTTCTTGCTGCCCATCCACACACTTCCTTGTTCCTTATTTGATTCCCAACACCACTCAGCACAATTCCCTGGCTCAGTCTGATGGTCTGTTTCACAGGGCACCATGTGACATGCACATCCACAAGACAAGCATGATCTACCTTCTTCCCTAAGGGGGAATAATGTTTCTCAGACTAAGGATAGGCAGAATGAAGAAGAGGAATTTAGTCAATGATCTAAGTTAAACTGAGAAACTGTATCAAAATAAACATGAACTTAAGGAAGAGTACAAACGAAAGTTAACAAATCATAAAGGGACAGTGGTAACTCAGAATGCCTGGACATCTGTAGAAGGCTGCTTCCTGACGTTGCCAAAAGGTCTCTCCACTCACACCCTTTTTTTCCATGAGAAGGTTTAGCAGAGATGCCAAAATATGCCTGCCAAAATTCCAGTGTGCTATTGATTGGTTGATCTATGGCTTCAGTTCACCGGCTTGAGCCTCTATAATGGGCCAGACCCTGGGAACTAAATACGGGTTTAAAGGGTCCCTGACTTCAAGCAGCTCACTGTTTACACATTAAGGCAGATACTAGTGATAAAAGAAGTCAATGGACCTTATAATAAAGTTTTTCCAAATGTTATGGTATGACAAATAAAGCAATAATGAACCATTTCAAACAGAACTAAGGAAGACTTTAGTCTTTGATAAATCTGGCTGCACCCTGTAAATTTGAGTATATGTTCTCTATATATCTTTTACCATTCACAAAACCTGCTTCAGTCATTTTGCCACTGTTTTTAAGTAATATACTATATACTACCAAATATGTGCAGAGCCTATCATGTTATTTTGAAATGTGGAAGTACTGACAGCGTCACTATGGGATTTGTTGTTGTTTTTGTTTTGTTTGACATTTTTGTTTCAGGGTTTTTTTTAATTGTGTATGTGTGTGTGGGTGGGGGTATTGCATGTGAGAGAGGGTGTGTGTGGAGGCCAGAATCATGAGATTCCACTGGAGCTGGAGTTACAGGCAGTTGAGAGCAATCTAGTATGGGTGCTGGGAACTGAACTTGGGTCTTCTTCAAGAGCTGTATGTGCTCTTAATAACTGAGCCATCACTCTAGCTTCTCCTACTCCAGTTTTCTTATATTTATTTATGGAGATGTGCATGCCACAGCACTTGTGTGGAGGTCAGAAGACGACTGGCAGGAATTGGTTCTCTCCTTCTGCCATGTACATCCATGGAATCAAACTTAGGACATCAAGTGTAAAGGAACCGGCCTTTGTCCACTGACCCATCCAATAGCACTCATCCTGTTTTCTTGAGGCAAGGTCTCTCACTGAACCTGAGGCATGTTGTTTAAGGCAGGCTGGCTAGCCAGGGAGCCTCATGGACCTGCCTGTTTCTGACTCTCTTGGCCTGGGATTACAAGTACATGCCACCAAGCCTTCTTTTTTCACACAGGTTCTGGGGGTCAGACTGAGGTCATCTTGATTGTGCAGCAAGCATGTTAACCAACTGAACTATCTCCCCAACTTTATCACTTTTTTCCTCATAAAAGGAAATCTATGCTTTCCCTTTATTGACAACACTCTCTGCTTAATACTAATCTCCATGTGACTTTCCCTCAGTGGGTGGCACCAAAGTTAAATGACAGGACTGGCAACATCAGCATGCATCATTGTCAGTGTAGTGGTTTGAATGAAAATGGCTCCCTGGGCCCATAGGGAATGGCACTATTAGGAGGTGTGGCCTTGTTGGAGGAAGTGTGTCACTGAGAGTGAGCTTTGAGGTTCCCAGTGCTGAAGCCAGGCCTAGTGTCACTCTCTCCCTGTTGCCTCCTGATCCAGATGTCATACTCTCAGCAACCTCTAGAGCACCATGTCTGCCTGTGCACCACCATGCATCCCTTCATGAAGATAATGGACTAAACCTCTGATACTGGAAGCCACCCTCCAATTAAATGGTTTCTTTTATAAGAGTTGCTGTGGTCATGGTGTCTCCTCACAGCAATAGAACACTGACTAAGACAGTCAGCATCAGCACCAGCATCAGCATCAGCATCAGCACCAGCACCAACATCAGCACCAGTATCAGAATCAGCATCAACACCAGCACCAGCATCAGCACCAGCATCAGCATCAGCATCAGCATCAGCATCAGCACCGGCACCAGCATCAGCATCAGCACCAGCATCAGCACCAGCATCAGCATCAGCATCAGCATCAGCACCAGCACCGGCACCAGCATCAGCATCAGCATCAGCACCAGCACCAGCATCAGCATCAACACCAGCACCAGCATCAGCATCAGCACCAGCACCAGCATCAGCACCAGCACCAGCACCAGCACCAGCATCGGCACCAGCATCAGCATCGGCACCAGCACCAGCATCGGCACCGGCATCAGCATCGGCACCAGCATCGGCATCGGCACCAGCACCGGCATCGGCACCAGCATCGGCACCAGCACCGGCATCGGCACCAGCATCGGCACCGGCATCGGCATCGGCACCGGCACCGGCATCAGCATCAGCAAGGAAGGTGTTAGACATGCCTGTGTTCTGTTGCACTTTAGTCTCCGTCTGCTTCTAAATTCTCTTTTACTCCAAGTATTGAGGATCATCAGGTGTTAACTCTAGAGGTAAGTATCAACTTCCATAATATTGCCCCTACCACAATTAATTCTGGAAAAGCCCAAAGAGTTTCTTGGGAAGGGTTTTCAATTCTGTAATTAACAAAGTTATCAAGTAAATTAAACTGTTCTTCTCCCCTTATGACCTCCTTGCTTCCTCCCATGTGTTCTAGTGCCCATGTGCCCATGAGCCTATCTATACTTTACAATGTGTCATTCACAGACTCATCTGCCTTTCACTAACCATGATATCACAAGAGCCAATGCTTCCTCCTCTCCCTTTAGTAAGGTGACCATTCACTCAGAAGCCTAGCCCTGTCTCGGCTGAGTCTTTGCAGAATATTTTTTTTGGTTGGGCTTCGTTTAAATGTGTACCCGAAGGGATATGTTATGAAATGAGCCTGGTCTCTAGCATGGCTAAAGGGAGGTTATCATCAGCCCATTCCTGAGCTCTGGCTTCCTGTCTCTCTGTTAGATCTCTCTCACATACATGGTCCCATTGTGACTCCACCACCATCCAGGCATGGAAGTCCTCACCAGAAACCACATGAATGGTGTGGCCCACCCCTAGACTTCAGCTTTCATAACTGTGAGTTAGTAAACTTTGTTTAAATGAAGTCCAAACTTAGAAATTTAATTATAGTAGCAGAAAGCTGCCTAATACAGTATTACTGTTTAATTTCAATATCAGTGACCTGCTATCTTTAATTGGCCAGATTGTAGTTTTGTTTTGTTTTATTTTAACCCACCCCATCCCCAAAGAATTCTGTTTGGGAAGGTTATGGGTACTTTGTTTTGTTGGTTTTGTTTCAGAGGTCACTAAAAGAACAAGGTGACCAGCTCTCTTTAAAATACAGCAAGTCATGGAACAAACCCTTTGGCTCACAGGGAGCCAGTCCTGTCTGGCAACTCCATTCACGGCTCGCCAGCCTGCCAGCATATTGACCTTGAAAACACAAAGCCAGGCTACATTACATGTCTACATGGGCAGCATTCCATTTGAGGTGGTCTTGGGGGCTAAATTTCAGTTTGGGTTTTTGTTTTGTTTGTTTAGTATTACTGTTCTTGCTTTCTCATGTTTTTCATACTTCAGTTACTTAGCTGGACTGGCTCTCATTGAAATATTTTGTATACATACCCTGAGACTCTTAGACATGGTTATATTTCTTAATAAACCAAACAAATAGATTCTAAGTTTGGTCCTAACCAAAATGTCCTCCTCCCTCTCACAATGGTTCCCTAGATTAAGATCCCCCAAAATACAGGAATGATACCCTGTTAGTGGGAAAAAAGGTTTAAAAGCGAAAATTATGGGGGTTGAAGAGATGGCTCCATAGTTAAGAGCAATTAGTACTATTCTTTCAGAGGACCCAGAACCCACGCAGTGGCTCACTACTGTATGTAACTTCAGTTTCAGGGGATTCAATGTCCTATTCTGGCTTCCACAGGCACTGCACACCTCTGATACACATACATATGGGCAAAAAATACACACAAAGGAAAAATAAATATTTTTAAAAATAAATGATTTTTAAAAGCAGAATGAAATTCATGGTATAAGTTCTTCCCACCCAACAACAACAACAAAAATGTTCCCTAGTCTCAACCCTCTAGAGATTTCTCTGAAACCAAGGCCATACACAGACAAAAAAGAAAAGCCAATGCTTAATGGACATTGAGTCAGATGTTTTATTGTTGAGCTGTTAGGGTGATTTTAGAAATAGCTCCCCAAGAAAAGAAATTCCAGTTACTGGCCAAACTTCAAGTCTGAATTCACTTTGTTTTGTTTTGTTTTTTTCAATATGCATTTTATGTTCTCTTCGCAGAGCTCTTTTTTATGTTTATTTATTACTTCAGGTTACATCTCCATCACAGTACCTTCTTTCAACCCCTCCCAGTCCCATCCTCCCTCTCTCAACCCCCATCCCTTCCATCCCACTCCTCTGGAGTGGAGTGTCCCTACAAATCAGTCCCCTGCCCCAGTTCAGCAGTCATATGAGGGCCAAGAGCCTCCTCATACACTGGGGACCTACAAGGTAGCACCACTAGGGCAAAATGTCTCATTGACAGGTAACAAAGTCTATGTTCCTGTTCCCTTTGGTGCATTGGCTGTAATATAGTTATCCTGTACTATATGGCTAAAATCTGATTATAAGTGAATAGATGCCATGTGCATCCTCCTGAGTCTGGGTTAGCTTACTCAGGATGAGCTTCTCTAGTTCCATCCATTTGGCTGCAAATTGCATGATTTCGTTGTTTCTGATGGCTGAGTAGTATTCCATTGTGTAGATATACCACAATTTTTTATCCATTCCTCGGTTGAGGGACATCTGGTTTGTTTCCAGTTTCTAGCTATTACAAATAAGGCTGCTATGAACATAGATGAGGAAACTTCCTTGTGATTTGATGAGGAATCATTTGGATGTATACCCAGAAGTGGTATGGCTGGGTCTTGAGGGAGAGCTTTGAATTCACTTTGGTTTTTTTTGTTTTGTTTTTTTGTTTTTTTTTTTTTTGTTTTTGGTTTTTCAAGACAAGGTTTCTCTGTGTAGCCCTGGCTGTCCTGTACTCACTTTGTAGACAAGGCTGGAACTCACAAAGATCCGCCTGCCTCTGCCTCCCAAGTGCTGGGATTAAAGGCGTGTGCCACCACCGCCCGGCTTTGAATTCACTTTGTAAGGGATAAGCCATGGCTCAAATATCACTAGATTTATTTCCAAACTAACTTTTTTTCCCTTCAAACCTGAATAGAAACTAAATCTCAAGTCAGAAGTATAGAATTTAGATCAGTAAAGATATTGTTTTAAATATTTGAGAAAGTTGTCTCATTTCTATATCTAGTGTTTATTATAAATGGCCAGGGGCTCCAGTGATGGTTCTACATCAAAATAATGTTACTGCTCCTCGAGGGGACATGAATTTGGCTCCAACATCCACATTGGGTAGCTGACAACAAACAGCCTGTAACTCCAGCTCCAGGACATCCATCACCCTCTTCTGACCTCTTTGGGTACTGTACTGATGCACACAAACCCACACGCAGATGCATACATATAATTAAAAAATAAAAAATTTTTTAAAAATATTTTTAAAACAGTATGTGGCAAGCATTTGGGATTCACTAATAACAACCCAAGACTTTCTATTCCTTGCAGAGCTTCTAGAAGCTGCTTGCATTTAATGTTCCTCTAGTCTCCTTTAGGACTCCTCCTATTTCTTGGGCTTTAGAAACTCCCTTTTGTCTTCTGGTCTCTGGTGAGATCATTGCTATCAGCCATGACTGATCTGTCTTTTCTTTGCTGTGTCTTATTTTCTTTCAACCTTTGAAGTTCTTGGTGACCAATCCCCTGTATTAATTTGACTCTGTTTGAAACAACAAGGGAGACATTGCATTTTTGAGATAACATTTTCCTAATTATATAATTTCATACAATGTATTTTAATATTCACCCCTTACTTCTCCCACTAAATCCTCCCAGATTCACCCCTCATCTCTCAACTTCCTGTCCTTTTTTAAATAACTAACTGCTTTCAGTTTATGTTGCCCATAAAGTCATGGGGCCCTCAACTGGGGATGCATGACCTCCATGAGACCACATCTTTAAAGAAAACTGAGTTGCCTACCATTCCCTCGATGTCATCAACTGTCAATAATTCTTCAGTTAAGAGCCCCTAACACCTTGGGTTTTCCCATTAAGGATCCTAACTGGTATGCAATGAAAACCTAATCAAAGGCTACTACTACTGGGAAAAGCAGGGAGTAAAACCTGGCTAGGCTGAACCTCTCCCTGTGAGCACCAAACTGATCAGCAAGTGGGATATTTGGAGTTGAGGAACCATTTCTGTATGGATGTGGGTCTGGGTACCACTGGAAGTACATCCTCCAGCACATCCCCCAGGCATCTCTCCGTATATGGATGTGTCTGTGCTGAATGGAAGAAACAACCTAGGACATGTTTCCTGGATGAGCAACAAGAGGAAGGAAGAAGGAAGGAGTTGTAGGCTTGTATCTTGATGAGGCAGCCTGTGAGTGGTAGAAAGATCTGTGCCTGTAGGGGTCCAGGTGCATGGTGGGTATGAGGGGATGAGTAATTCTACCTGGACCCAGGGGCTAGTGACTGGAGCACTCTCTGATTCTGAAGAGCCTAGCAAGCCCCAGTGTGCTCTTTCTTGATCCTCACTAAGACTGGGCTTCCAGCGCCACCTTTCCACCAGTGCTCCTGGGAAGGCCACGGAAGTCTCTGCACTGCCATGCCCACTGCTCACCCACCAGTTCTCACCCAACTGCCTGCCAGCATTACTAATCTTCTGTGCTCTTCTCTAAAAGCTCCAATGTCAGACATCCCCCTGCTCTGAACGGATGCCAAACAGCCAAAGGAAAACTAATCCATCATCTAATCCATTCAACTAATAAGATTGATGACAGCAGTAATGGCTGACATTACTGAACATTCACCTCGTACCAGATACTACTCTGAGCATGTTAGGGATTAGTTCATGTAATCCACACTGCAATCCTCAGACATGAATATCACTGCTATATTTATTTTTCAGGTACGTACTCTTAAACACAGAAAGGTTAAATAACTTAGCAAATGTCACCCAGCTTGTAAGGGCTGGAGCCATATAGTCTGATATTTTTCTTATTTGACCTCAAGCAAATCACTAGGTATTATCAAGCTGTTATCATGATGTGTTTGGGCAACACTCATACTTCTGAAGGAACAGAAACTGAGTTCATGAAGATGAGGTTTGTGATCACTATATGTCTTTTCCAGGTTACTGTCTTAGCTCAGGCCATGGCTGCCCATGGTACATTAACCTGTAGCCACAGGGGTCAGAACACCCATCATAGGATCCAGGAGGGACAGCAATCTAGGAAGCAGGAAACCTGTAGACAGCTATCAACTTTCAGACATCAGCTCAGTTCCTAGAGCAGGGTTAAAGGAAATCTTGGTCAGAGATCAGTGGAGAAATCTGCCCCAGAGACCCACATACCATATTAGGGCTCTACTGATAGAGTTGGGATGGGCAGTCTGGAAATGCAGTTCAATTGTTAAAACATTTGATTAGTATGTTTAAAGGCCTAGGTTCAATGCCAAATATGGTCAATAATAATAATAATATTGTACAATCTATCAAAAAAGCAGCGTTGTAGAGCCCAGTCCCAACAAATACATGGACAGCACATGTCTCATACCTAAGGCTCAAGGATCATTTCCAAAGAGGGGGCAGAAGGACTGTAAAAGTCAGAGGAGCAGAGTCTGCTGTGAGATTGTGTTTCCTACAAATGTTAGACGCTATATCCATGAAATAGCTCAGCAACATGGCTACCTAAACATGATTGGACAAGGACAACACCATGGACAGAGGAAAGATCAGGAGGCCTCAACACTAAACAAAGAGCTCCTAGCAACCAAGAAAAGTTGAGAGTAGGATAAATGGTCATTCCCCAGGGAAGAATACACTAACTGGTTATCTAATACCAAAGGATCCGCTCTAAAAATGTGTACAAACTAACAACATTACTCAGACTGAGCAAGTTGTACATACATATTAAGACACACACACAGACACACATAGGAAAATCCTGCTGATAAGGTCGAAGTCTAGCATTATCAGAACCCTGAGCTCAGTGCAAAATGACAGGCTCCCTTTGTCAACAGGGTCTCCCCTTCTTTACCAGGTGGTTCACAGACTGCCAAACCCAAACTCTCTGAAGAATTTCACAGCCTTCAGGGAAAATGAAGGTCCAACCCTTCCCCCTCCCCCATAAGAAACGCACCTGGGATTCCTGGAAATATCTCTCCATGCTAATGAGATATCTTAGTACCTTAGCTTTCAACCAATGACGTTAGTCCATGCCTCTAACCATACCTAGAATTCTCCCCCACCATCCATAGGATAATTAGGTACTGTGCTCCCCTTCTTATGATAGGATCATGCTGCTACATGTAAATGAACCATCCCTAGCACTCTGAGCCACTTGGCACTCCTAGCCCCAGCCAATCAAATGTGTGCACCCCCAAAACCCTTCCCACTTCCCAAAGTTTATAATGTCCCTCTTCATGTTATTTAATGATTTATTTATCACTCCCTCCTTCCACCATCCACTTCATCAAAGATTGCCTGAGACTTGCTGTCTATTTTGAGCTGTAACACCTGGGAAAAAAAGAGCTTCTACCTCCCAGAAGAATCTGTTGCTGGATCTTTGGATCTGCTTGCCTAGCCAGGCCCCTGCTGTTGGCAGCCAGAGCTCACTTCAGGATGCCCAGGGTGAAAGCTTCCACTTCTGCCTTCTCATCGCTGCTGCTGCTGCTGCTGCTGCTGCTGCTGCTGCTGCTGCTGCTGCTGCTGCTG
>CAJQZJ010033120.1:455560-479344 GCA_907164525.1 Lophiomys imhausi | reverse complement strand
TGCTGCTGCTGCTGCTGCTGCTGCTGCTGCTGCTGCTGCTGCTGCTGGTCAGGCTTCTGTCTCAATCAACTCCAACAATTGTTGCGAGTTGTTGACTGTTCCTGAAGCAGCCACCAGATTCACCAAGCCAAGCAGGACCCCCACCACTAGTTGGCTCAGTTCAGGAGCCTTGAGCTTCCTGCTGCGACCTTGTCCTGCATGGCAGAAAGGATCTATCTCTCCTGCATGTGTATCCAGGAGCAGTAGCACTTTACAGTGGGGATAATCCATTCTCATGCCTCTCCAGGATATCCTGTGACATGGACCTCATTCTGTGTTCCATCCTTTTCTGCCTAGAAACGGAGGGAGTTCGGATCTTCTGGCAGAGGAGCATGTGTATCTGGCTTGGTACTTGACAAGACCTGAGCTCCCTGGAAGAGGCAGAACCAAACACACATACACACACACACACACACACACACACACACACACACACACAAGCACGCACGCACGCACGCATGCACGCACACGTGTGAATGCACGAGCAACAACAATTAAAGAGAAGCCATGAACTTAAAAGAGAGTTGACTAGGAGGGATACAGGGGGAGCTTGGAGGAAGGGAGAAATTACATAATTATAACCTAAAAATATTTTTTAAATTAAGATACTAACAATGGCAAGATAGTCCTGAAAAGAAGGATTTTAAAAATCTGTGTGTCTGCACATGTTTGGATAAAAGTGCACAGCTGCATGCTACAGCACACATGCAGAGTTAAGAATACAACGTTGGGTGTCAGTCGATACCTTCCACCTTGAGACAGGTTCTCCTGACGCTTGCTGCTGCACGAGTCAGGCTGCCTGACTCCGGAGAATCTTCTCTCTCTCTGCCCTTCATCCTGTTGGGTGCTAAGGGCACTAAGACCACAGACATGCACTCTGGCAACCATCTTGTGTGGGCTCTGAGAATCAGAACTCAGGTTCTTGTGCTTGTGTGTTGTCATCCTGCAACTTCCGGGAGCTCGGGCCTTGTCAGGCACCAAGCCAGAAGCGTCTGCTTCTCCATTGGAAGATCCAGGCTAGGTCGGCTTCCAGGCAGAAAAGGAGGAAACATGGGACAGGATCCATATCACAGGATATCCCAGAGAGGCAGGAGAATGTATTGTCTCACTACAGAGTGTTACAGCTATTATGATAAGCATGCAGGAGAGAGACACCCTCTCTACAGCACAGAGAAAGGTCACAGCTATTGTAACTAAGTTGCTGGTGCCCAGGCAGCCTCAAGGAGCTCAGAGCTCCTGGGCCAAGTCAAACAGCTGTGGGAGGCTATCTTGGCTTGGGGGAATCTGGCAGCTGCTTTGGGAACAACCAGCAACCAGACGCTGCAGGTAAGAACTGTGATGGATGGTGATTGCACCACAGGAGAGAGGTGGCAGCTTGGTGCTTAGGCGAGCTTCAGAGGTCTACCCAGGGATTGGTGACAGTGACCAGCTGCAAGAGCCACACTGTCCTCCAAAGGTTCAGAAATGAGGAAAGGCCTTTTCTTCCCAAACCCAAAATAAACAGTGAGTCTCAGACTATCATGGAGGAGGAATGGAGTGAGAGAGATTTTTTTTTTCATTAACAAGGACATTTAAAAATCTTGGGCAGTGGGAGGGGTTTGTGGGGTGAATGGTTTTGATTCACTGCAGCTAGAAGTGTCAGGGATGCTTCATTTATATGGAGCAGCATGGTCCCATCATAAAAAGAGGAATGAAGTACCTAATTATCCTATGGGCAGTGGGATGGGGGTAGTACTCCAGGTATGGTTAGAGGCATGGGCAAAGGTCATTGGCTGAAAGCTATGGTACTTAAGATATCTCATTACCATGGTGCTGTTGAACAGGTTTCTTATCGGAAGAAAGGGTTGAACCTGTAATTTCCCTGAGGGCTATGTGACATTCCTCAGATAGAAGATCTGGGGTTTCCCCAGCTTAGACAAAGAGTAGGGAACCCCACTGGCATAGGGAGTCCATCATTTTGCACCAAGCTCAGGGGCTTTCAGGTAATGCTAGACTTCAACGTTAGCAGCAGGATTCCCCGACAGTGTGTCACACACTTCACCTACTGAGCCATCTCCACAGCCTCTGAAGAATTTTTCTGCAGATAGTTATAATGGAAAATCCACAGCAATGAGAAAAGGCAGAACCATAACTCCAGAAGGACAGGAAACTGATCCAGGCTACATCACTCCCCGGCATACACACCACAATGAGGAGTCTCAGTTTTCCTGTCTCAAGAGCTAACATCACCTGAATGCGTAGTCAGAGACCCTTGAATGGAAGCTTTGCCAGAAGAGCCATGCCAGGCCCTCTCACACTGGGTCTATGCACGGGGCTAGGGCTAGAATACACTTAGGGACATGTGAACAATATACACTATAGTGAAATTTGGTATGCATTTTGGGGTCTTATGGCTGAAAGGAAATGAATGTGGCCTCTACAAACTAGGCAGGCAGGCAATTTCTTTTTCTTTCTTTCCAAAGGACTCTTCCTAATTCCACATTTCATTCTAGTCTACATACACTGCTGACTAAGACTGTCTACATCATTGAGCACTCCCAAGATCTGATAAGAACTGATGGGACACTCTGATAGTTTTTGAATAAACTTTAGCAGCAGAATCAGTTATGATCAGAAGCAGAGTATCCCCAAATTCTTTTCCTTTTTCTTTGTAAATATGCTTTATGTATTTATAGCCTGCTAATATGTGACTCTAATCCACTTGCTGTGATCGGACTCAAGCATCAGTGGCAACATAATCCTAGTATAACAGCAATAGTTGTAGAAATCGTGTCTATTTTACACATAAGAAAACTAATATTGAGAACAGCAAGAAAAACTTCCTCCTAAATTCAAGTCCTAGGGAGTGAGATACAGAGCAGAACTGAAGCCCAAGGGCCCACCACAGTGCTGTGCTGCCTAGAGGAGCCTCTGCAGATCTTCTTCCTACCCAGAGAAGAACATGGTCATAGGCCCGCTCCCCTTTGATTCACAATCACTCAAGCTCTGTGGCTCCTCAATCTGGCCAGGAGAGCTGGCTCTGCTGCCCTATCCAGTCTACTTCCTCACTTTCTAATAATAATAATAATAATAATAATAATAATAAATAATAATAATAATAATTTCACACCTTTTCCTTTCCCCTCAAATGCGGTGTCCATCCCATCTCCTCTCTCATAATTGCTAACTTAGGAATCTAAAGTTTCCCCTATATTTGAGGCCAGCTTGAGCTACATAGTGAGTTCCAGGTGAGTATGGGATATATAGCAAGATCTTGTATAAAATAAATAATAATAACAAAGATAATAATAGCAATAACAATAATATTCTGCTATAGACTCCTGTCGTTGTTAGGATTTTTATTACTGTGAAGAGATGTCATGACACAGCAGCAATTCTGTTCAGAGGTTTAGTCCATTATCTTCATGGCGGGAAGCCCAGCAGCACACAGGCAGACATGGTGTTTGGAGAGGTAGCTGAGTGTGCTATATCTGGATCTGCAGGCAACAGGAAGAGAGAGGGACACTGGGCCTGGCCTGAGCTTCTGAAACTTCAAAGCTCACCCCCAGTGACACATTTCCTCCAGCAAGGCCACACCTACTGGAACAAGGTCATACCTCCTAGCTGTGCCATGCCCTTGAGGCTATGGGGGCTGTTTTCATTCAAATCACCACACTTTCAAATTACTAAAAATCAGTTTTTAATGTTCTCAACACAAAAACATGTAGGGGAGATGACTGATATATCTATCCACTTTATTTAATTTATATATATATATGTACACATATATCAAAATATCACATTTATCCACTTAATACATAATTTGTATTTTATTTTATCATGGGTTTGTTGTTACTATTGCCTGGGTTTGTTCTTTTGTTTGTTTGTTTTGAGACAAGGTCTCACCATATGAATTCACAATCCTCCTGCTTCAGCCTTCTGAATTCTGGTACTACAGGTATCTATACAATGCACATTTAATTTTTCAATTAAAAAAATAATTAAATCTAAAGAAACAAAGAAGGTACATTTTTTAAAAAGGGAAAGAACGATCTGCAGTGACATTCCCCTCTCCTCCTTCTCTTTGTCTCCCTCCCCACTACCATGAAGCACCTATGTTCACCTGAGAAACTGCTAATGTCATGGGCTCTAAGGACCTCTATTTTCTGAAAGCCAGTATGTAATGCTACTAACAACTTCAAATACCCAATAATTCTCAACACAGTCAAAAGCCTGTCTCTTGCACCATTATACTCAACCCTCTTGTACTATGTTTTGTTTTGTTTTAAAAAAAAAAATGGGTTTAGAGAGTAAAAGGAAAACACGTGTGGCAGGCAGGGACCAAATAATGGCATAGTACTGTCACTGGAGTAACAGGTCTCTGGCAGTCCTAACAATTAGCTCACCCACTGAACCCAAGAGGTCAATTCAAGAACCAAGCAATGTTGTAAAGCAGAGGAAGTGGACTTACTCATTGTGACCACTCCGGAATGAGCAGCCGCTGAAGATGTCCAGTGACTACACTCCCATCACCAAGCTCATCTCCAAGGTCCTAATGGTGGAATTTAGGCGTATACATAACTCAGTAGTCCCAATCAAGGCATGGCTCCCCTCTGCTTTCACCATTGCTTTAGTTCCAGTCTGTCCTGCAAAGTAGTCTAATGGTTGTGAACCGTATGAAATTTCTAACATGCATTTCATATGCTGAGGAAACAAAGGCGGAGGCAAGAAGTTTGGGAGACTCTGATGGAATTGTGCACAGGTGACCGAGGAGCTCTTGGCTTGTATTATAAAAGACCACCATCCGCGAGCTACAGAGATGATCAGGAGTTAAGAGAATGCACTACTCTCTCTCTCGAAGAGGACCCAAGTTTAGTTCCCAACATCCATGTCAGGTGGCTCACAATCAACTGTAACTCCAGCTCCAGGGGAACCGATCCCCTCTTCTGGTTGCCTCAGATACTTGCACACACACACACACACACACACACACACACACAAAATAAAAAATAAAAACAAGTCTTTGAAAATTACTTTAAACAACGCTCATGGATTATCTGTGTAGAAGGTGGGTTGTAAGTGTAACTGTGAAGAAATACTAAAATGAGAAGGCTCATAAGAAATTCTAACAGTAAATTTGTTGACTTACATTAAGTTAGGAAGAAAGAGGAAGGCTCCAGTGAACAGAAATATCCAGATGACAGAAAAAGAACCAAAGAGGGGAAACTGGAGGCAGTAGATAGAGTGCTCTTCAAACTAGAGAGAGGAGGGGCTGGGGAGGCTGCTCAGTCTATGAAGTGTTTGCCTCTCAAGCTTGATGACCTGAGTTTGACCCCAGAGACTAATGTGTAGAAGGAGAACATGGACTTCTGAGTCCCACAGGTGTCCTTTGGCTGCCACACACATGAAGACAGAGAGGCTGAGAATGGCATGGACTTTTGAAATTTCAAAGCCCACACCCGATGACACACCTCTCCAAGAAGGCCAAACCTTCTAATCCTTCCCTAACAGTTTAAAAATTAAAAATAATGGTTGGCCATCTTGAGCAACAGAACCCAAGTACACTTTCTGACTTCTACATGCATGAGCACATATGAACACCCCCATCACTCCCCCATTCAAACTAGTGAGGGACAATTCCACCCACTAGGCCAAGCAACACTCCCTATACAGGTGACCAGGAAGCCCATTGCTCCCCTCAGTGTTGACAAAGGCCTTCTCCACAACCTGTGGTTCCTACCGGGCAATACTCAGCAGCAGGCTGAACGTGACTCACTATTCTCACTGTCATGTCACATTACTCTTCAGGCCCTGCCAGAGCCCTCGAGAGGCTGATGTGTTATGACCTGACACCAGTTACCCAGCACTGCGCCTCATCAGTGGGAGCTGCAAGGGCAGGAGTGGGGGAGAACCTGCCTTGTGCTCCCCCACTCTCTCCACCACTTATTAGTCTCTTGATCTCCCCCTGGCTGTCATTGGGGGCTCAGAGTTTTATGTCCTGGTCAATTTCCAGGTGACAGCTTTTAGTGTGAAAGTGATCAAGGAGAGTTGCTCCCCCCCTTCCCCGTGACAACAGCAGACGGTCACAGGAAATTTATCATGTTGGATAAACTCACCTGACCCTAAAAATGATATTGGCTTCATGCTCCAGGGCAGGGCAAAAACAACTGAAAAATAATTGCCACTGTACCCCAGAGGAAAATTCTCTGTCTTCCCCAAATCTGACAATCAATCCAGCCCAGCACACGTGACTAACAATCACCTCTGTAAAGAACAGGAACCATTTACACACCAAAACGCCACAGAGATTTGGTTTGAATCAAGGATCATTTTTGCCTCGGTTTTTATCTTTTCTTGTGAGAGCCGTTGTAAAGGCCAGTGAGAGTTTACAGCATGAACGCAACTGTCATGTCCAGAGAAAGTACTGTGCCCTGGAACCTCCCTCCCCCGGGTTTCCTGGTATATTGTGATATTTATCTATGCTTTCATCATTCTTCCCCGAATTCAAAACATCTCCCAAAATGTGTGCATTATAGTCTGTTTAGGTTTTTTTTTCTCTTGCAGAAATTAAATATCACATTCTGGGTCATTTGTGAAGAGGTGTATTTTGCTCTCCAGTCTGTAGGCATGAAGGCCACATCTGGTTGGTGTCTGATGGGGCCCTTCTTACCGTACGGTGGAGAACATCATTTGGTGAGGCAGAACAAAAGCTCTGCCAACTCATGTCTGTCTTATTCTCCTGATAAAGCCACCAGACTTGTCACGGAGTTCCTATGATGATGACCTCATCAAATACTTCCAAAAGACCCGACCTCTGAAAACTATCAGATATGAATTTCCAATACATAAAATTTAGAGATATGTTCAAACAAGGGACGTGAGTTACAGCAAGGCTCTTTTCTATCTGGTCTCTGAGTTCAATGTGTATCTTCTGAAATCACACCGTTCTTGATGTTGC
Source organism: Lophiomys imhausi (assembly GCA_907164525.1). Classification (NCBI taxonomy): domain Eukaryota; kingdom Metazoa; phylum Chordata; class Mammalia; order Rodentia; family Muridae; genus Lophiomys; species Lophiomys imhausi. The sequence continues at coordinate 472,368 of CAJQZJ010033120.1, read as the reverse complement.
TTTAATCATTCCCAGTGGAAAGCTTCTAGAATAGGTTTGTTCATCTCTCTGGAAGTGAGGAATCCAACCTCACCAATGTGGTACACCACAAGAAACTCTGGAATGGAATGGGGGGTGGTGGTTTGTATTTCTTCACATGTAATGTTCACATGTAACAAGGAAGACCTTAAACCTTTGCACTTTAGAAAATATCAAAGAAATTACTGTGGATAAAGTTGCTCCCTGAGTTAGTAAGACCCGTATCCAGTGAGGTTGTGGGTCCTTACTGCATGCATCTCTTTTGAAGATATTGAAGTAACTGTGGACTGTTGGCTCATCCGTTACCGGACCTGCCTTCTGTGGCGGAAGGACCTGATACCCACTTGTGTGTTGTTGCAAAGATGCTCTGTTTGTCGCTGTCCCTCGTGCAGCACTCACTGGTCTCTTCCCCTCCTTCAAAGGCCCGCAGTCCTCTCCCACTGCGTCTCCTCCACAGAGCCACCCACTTCGACACTTTCCACCACAAATCCAGGCCTGGGTTTTTTTTTCCAAATAGGAAAATGGCCCTAATGAGTGTGCAAGAAACTAAACTATTTGGAAAAGAAAGCCAGGGCTCTGGTAAATGAACCAGGGTCAAATTCCAGAACAATGTTTCCTGTTTTCTGTGTCATTTTACAGTTAAGAGAATCAGGAACTAGGAAACTCTCAAAGTGTCTGGCAAGAAAGTGAACTGATTAAACACAAAGAAGGCAAGAGACGGCAAACTCGCCTGACGGTATCTGACAGTGACGTCATCCTGTAAACTATTGTAGATGTTATTTCCTAGCTCCAAACCACATGTTTTTTCTTTGTTTGTTTGCCTGTGTATCTATAGATTTACTTGTAAGGTAAGTACCTTTGTTTTTCTTGTCCCAGGTGCATCAAAAGCCATGAAACTAATAAGATAAAAATGATAAAGGAAAATAATATACTTATTTTCTACATTTTTTTAGAAATATTTATGTCCAAACCCATGGTTTAGCCTACTTAGGTTTAAGGTGAATGAAGATTTGAGGATGCTGAAGTAACCCAATGAACTGGGCAGCACTGGGCTTAGCTGGGACTCAGCCTCACTATATATTGATCACTGTGTTTCTGAGGCTCAGCTTTGTTAACCCCAAGTAGCACCAATAACCCTCAGGTTTTTTTTTCTTTTCTTTATATTTTAATTAAATATAATTACATCAATTTCCTTCTTCCCTTTCTTACCTCCAACCTTTCCCATGCCTTCTTCCTCTCAAACGGATGGCCTTCTTCTCTGATTACTATTGAGGACGGGTGTTGAATGAAAATTATTTCCATATATATTTGAATGTTTGTTTCTCAGTTAGTAGACTTAGGAGGTGAAGCCTGTTGGAGGAGGTGTATCACTGGGGGTGGGTTTGAGATTTCAAAAACCCACACTAGGCTTAGTCTCACTTTCACTGCCTTCTGCTTGTGGATCAAGATATAAGCTCTTAGCTTGGTAATGGTGTTTCATCACAGTAAAAGGATAGTAACTAAGTCTCTGTCTGTCTATCTGTCCATCTGTCTGTCTGTCTGTCTCTCTCTCTTACACACACACACACACACACACACACACACACGCACGCACGCACGCACGTGCATGTAGACATACAACCTGCTGAATCCCTTTAGTGTTACTTGTTTGTATAGAAATTCAGGGATGACCATTTTGTATTAATTAAGTACTTAGAAGGCTCATCCCTGGGAGAGGCTAATCCTCTATCTCAACAGTCATTAGTTGTCTGCAGTTCTTTGGGGTGGGACCCTGTGAGGTTCCTTTTCCATGTTAGCATGTCTATTGGTATTTTTGAGGCTTTAATAGAATAACATATTTGATTTAAAAAAAAAAAAAGCAACTAGCCTTGTCCTTGGCCTATTGGGGGATCAATACACAACCAGTACTTTTTTATTTCCAGTTAGATGCCTAGGTTTATACAATTTTTAGAACTCCATATTTACATTCTAATACAATCTGTAATATGCATGAACATAATTATAAGCTAGTCTCACTTTGTTCTAGATTCCAATTCAAAGTCAAAAATGTCCCTGTTTTATTCTGTACTGTGGTTTTAGCTACACAACACTTGGAGCTTTTAAAATGTGATGGGTGCAACTTGAGATGGTCTGACAGCCAGAAACAGGCTCCAGATTTCAAAGATTTAGACAAAAAAGTCTCAGTCACTTTTACACTGATTATAATTTTAAATGTTACTTTCCATATGGTGGAATAACTCAAGTGTCTTATTAATATTAACTTCATCTTTTCTTTTTATCTTTTTCTTTTAACCTACTTATTACTATAGGAATTTTTAAAATTATATCTGTACCCCACATTATATTTCTTTTAGAAAATGTTAGCTCAAAGGATAAAGACCCAGAAATATACCAAGGGAATCACAGAAATGAAGTATTTACCACATTCACTAACATCCCATTTCAAGGCCAGACTCAAAAAATTCAGTTTACACCCTTCCTTATCTTACTCCTCCAACTGCTGTGCCTGACACAAACACTACCCTTTCAATTGCTGTTCCCCTCTCTCTCTCTCTCTCTCTCTCTCTCTCTCTCTCTCTCTCTTCCCGTTTTCATTCTTTCTTTTTAAGGCAGGGTCTCACTATAAGGCCCCAGCTGACCTGGAACTTACAATCTTCCTACCTCTACCCCCCATATCCTGGGATTACAGACATGCTCTTCTGCAAAGCTAAGTAAACAAGCACATGGAAAGTTCTACAGCTCCGCCACCAACCACATTTGGAAGCTTGCAGCCACAGAGTGGCTAGTGGCTTTTGAACTGGACAGCTCAGCTCCGGAGCATGATCCCTCTGGTCTTTTATATAATAGAGGAGTTGTTTGGTGCTGGAGTGATGGCTCAGAGCTTAAAAGCAGATGTTCAGTTCCCAGCACCTGTGTCATGTGGCCCATGACCGCTTGTAACCCCAGCTCCAAGGGGGATCTGAAGCCTTCTGCTGGCCTCAGAGGGCATCCGTACTCACATGCATGCACACACAACTTTAAAATAACCAAAATAAGCCATTGGGGAAAAACATAGCTGCTCCTGGTAAAATTAGGATGAGTTTTCAAAACAACCAGACTATAGCTTCCGCCTTACAAAAGATCAGGTCAAGCCAAGCTCTCCAGTCTGAACCGAGATCTGTATCATTGGGTGCTAAGGTTACTTTATTAACCTGTATTTAATTTTCATTTACTAGTTTTGGACTGACTTAGCAATAAAAAGTCTTTGTATTACAAGAGGCTTACAAATGAGACATGAGCCCTATAGTCTAAAGAAAGCAGCACAATTTCTCCTGGGCTGCTGGTGTTTTGACCCTCGAAGAACTCGGAAGAATACACCTGGACTAATTGTAGATTAGGAATGGGAGGCAGCTACATGAACAATCTGAATCAGAGTCGTCTTTTGGATATTTCTCACTTTGTGACTTTCAATGAATAATTTAAGTTGTTGTTGTTTAAGCCACAAAATACCACACAACAGGTTCTTCTTGGTATCTAAGGCTCAGTTAGCAAGCAGCTCTACACAGGAAGGGGGCGTGCTCTATGCACAAGCACAGCAGAGTCTTTTATAGACAATGCAAATGATTTTTTTAAAGACTTATTTATTTCTATGCATGTGGGTGTTCTGTCTGCATGTGCATTTGCATTCCAGAAGAGGGCATCTGATCACATCACAGATGGTTGTGAGCCATCATAAGGTTGCTGGGAGTTGAACTCAGGACCTCTGGGAGAGCAGCCAGGGCTCTCAACCGCTGAGCCATCTCTCCAGCCCCAATGCAAATGATTTTTAAAGTAACAATTTTAAAATGCTGAAACAGCCTGAGGACAAAGAGTGCTTGCCTAGCACTGGGGCTTATTCCAAGCACCAAACAAAACCAGACATGGTGAGTCAGGCCTGTGATCCTGGCACTCCATCAATAGAGACGGGGAGACCCCAAGTTAATCATCCCCACTATAGTTGTATAGTGAGTTCAAAGTCAGCCTGGGCTACATGAGGCCTGTCTATAAGTGACTAAGTATATAAACAAACAAATAATAATCAAACAAAATGGCTGGAGAGATTGCCCAGTGGTTAAGAGCAGAAACTGTTCTTTCAGTATACTGGAGTTTGTTTCCAGCACCCACCATGTCACACAGCTCATACCTGCCTCCTCCTGCTCTAGAGGACTCAATACCAGCTTTGGTATCCTCAGCACCTGCACTCATGTGTGCATTCCCACATACAGATACACATATGTAAATATGTTTTCAAAATAAATATTAACAGGAGGAAGTGAGAGTGAGTGAGAGACAGATCCAAGATGAGTAAATACAGATCTCCTGCCCCAATTCCATGTGGAATTCTGACCAAAAAAAAATATTGCACAGGCATTAATTGTTAATTTTTTCTGAGCTATGTACCTTTTAAGGTCTCCCTGCACAGGGAGAAGTCTCCAGGAGAGCTATTACTTCTGAACAATAAGGAAGCTCTGTTAACCTGTGATGTGTTCTGAGGATTAACTTCATGTCTTCTGCTTCTTAGATTCAACCAAACTGCTTGGGGTTCTCTATCCACTTCATAAAATGTAAGGCTTTAGAAAGACAAAACTGTACTTTTTTAGGGGACAGATGTCACTTTCTTGAGCTATTGGACCACACAGGAGGCACATGGTAAGAGTGGTGGGATTAGCTGAGCTATCCTCTTTGCCTCCCTCCCTCCACTCTTCCCAAGTCACCGTGGGCTAATTACTTAACCCCTCCAAGCCTGTTTTCCATTAATAAATTGAAAGCAATGACTCCAGATCTCACTCCCACCAGAACATTGTCACAGAGGGCAGAAATAAGTTTGCCTCTTTCCTCTGCCTAAGCCCTAACTACAGTTCACCAGTTCCCCAACCCCCTTCGTCTGCCAACCATGCTGAGAGGTCAAAGGGCATAAAGCAGGACTCCAGGAGAGAAAACTGCTAACTGAAATCAATTAGTCCCTAAAGATTCTGAGAAAACTAATTTCTTATCTAGCTTGACTCAACTTCATACGTTACTAAAAGCCTGGTTCCTCTTCTCTCTCCAACACTGCATTAGGGGAACTGCAAAAGACACTGAAAAAAAGGAGGTAATGTAACTAAAGCTGTTAGGGTTAGAGTGTAAGTGATGGCAATTCCACCACCCATCTTCAGGAGGAATCAAGTAGACAAGTAATAGCCAAAAGGCAAGGAAAAGAGATTATCAATGTAGTCAGGTTGGGAAGAGGAACAAAGAGGTCTGGGGGCCCCACTCCCCCAGTCCAGCATTGGAGCAAGAGGGCACAAGGTTTGCATAACCAAGTCCCACCCAAAGTGTGGCCCTCCCTGCCATCTACCCATCATGTCCCAGGCCCAGTCAGTGAGTCAAGGCGGTCTGATAAACTGTCAGATCTGTGTGAAGTTTCTTCCTGGGAGACAAGTTTCTCCTCTGGCTGGAACCAACGCTTCCACCTTTTCTTTCTCCTGCCCTGAGAGTCCTAGAGAAATTCCAACTCCTTGGCTTCATTGTTTCAGTAATCTAATGGCTAAGGGGAGGAGCATATATGTCATTTTAGGAAATCTTCACCTCTCGCTGTAAGCTCCTTTTCTATTTTTCTACCAATGTAAGAATGGAAGCTGACAGTTAAAAAGCAAAACAAAACCTCACCTCCATGGCCTCTGACACCCTCTCCTGGTCCTCACAGGCACCTGATGCATACACATGGTGCACATACATGCATTCAGAAACACACACACACGCACACACATAAAATGAAATAAAATAAATTTTTTAAATTTATGCCGAAGCTGTGCCTGGTGACATGTACCTATGGCCTCAAATACTCAGGAGACTGAGTCAGACTAGGCAGCATAGTAAGATCCCCAGCTCTCACTCTCAAAAATAATTAATTGTGTAGTGGTACAGTGGGCCACTGAACATGAAGAGTACATCACTTCAAAATATGCAACATACAGGGTTAAATTTGTGGGTTTCATAGTGGTATTTTAATAAAAAAAAAACATGAGATTTTTCACAAAGTGTTTGTATCTTGCTGCTTGGACTTGTCCTGCTCAAGGGGACACATGCACTTCTCTTTGCCTCTAGGGGCTCTTTGATGTGTGCCTTGGAGAAGTTCACTTCCTGGACTTCTTTGATACCACCAGTGTTGCTTGTCATTCAAGTGTTTCAACAGATGGGTCTCAGAGAGAGTCCTTAGCAAGGCACAGTGAAAACTGCTAACCCTAATTGTTCTAAGAAATAAACAGTGTCTGGCCAACTGTCTGCTCAAACCAAAGATCCTGACCATCTCTGAAGGTCCCCAGGAGTATCCCCCCACACTGCACTCTGGGTTACTCATCAAGTCAAATGGCGCATCACCATGAAGACACAACTATGCAAATTAACCCTACCCAGCTTTCTTCTTTGCAGTCAATTTGTCAATATAACAAAGTTCAAAATGCCTAGAGCTCTAGAAGGCAAATAGTTTACAATGAAGGCTCTGTTGAGAAGCAGAGAATGCCTTTTTTTTTAACTATTATTTTAATTACCTTTGGGGACTAAGTAGATAGCTCGGTCAGGAAAATGTTTCCTTTGAATGTTTCCTTGTTCAATGCCCAGAATCCATGGAGGAAAGGTCTGGCATGGTGTCTAAGCAATTGTGACCTCAACCCTGGGGTGGAGAGGCAGAGACAGGTAAATTCCTGGGGCTCATTGGACAGCCAGTCCTAACCTACTTGGCAGATTCCAGGCCAGTGGAACAAACAAAACAAGCACCCAGACACACAAACAAAAAAGAAGTAAAGTTGGATGGTCCCTGAAGAATGAACAGCACCTGAGACTGTCACCTCACTTTCGTTTTTCTTCCACGTACATGTGCACACAGACACACAAAAATATTAGTTTTAAGTTTCCTTTGGAGTTCTATTTTCCTACTAAAAATGCTGTTTATAAGATAAAATAACATATAAGACAGGACTCCTGCTCACCCTGGACTAGCAGAAAAAAAAAAATGGTCTTTCTGTCTTAAAAAAAAACAACCAAAATAAAGTGTGAATTGCCTTCAGGGTCTGAACTGAAGGTCATGTGGTGTTGGTGGTCCACAAACCTTGCATACTCTGGCTATGACAAAGTGTGTTCTTAATTGTTATTTGAAGCCAACAACACCCAGCTAGCAGGATGCTTGTCCTTCCTCGCCTGCCAAAAGGCAACCCCTAAGAGACGAGTGGGCATTGTCTTGCTGCTGGTTGGTTCTGACTGACATGTGGCTTTTTGTGTAATAAAGAGCAGGGGCAGGAAGTAGGGGCGGAGATGCAGATGAAGACCAAGCAGGCCCTGTCAGATGCTGGAAGGAGGAAAGCAGGCAGTGAAACACATGTGGAAAGACTGAGTGCCAGAGAAGTCCGGTTAACTTAGATGACCAAGGAGTCTGGCTAAGTTAGATGGTAGCTGAGAGACTGCCCCAACAGAAGGCCAACAGCCTTAAACTATACAGATATCTCTGCATGTCTTTATTAATAAGCCTCACACAGGATCCAAAAGCCCCACAATAATGTGGGCTGTGATTACACAGAGGACAGGGACTGGCAACGGAGGAGGTAGTTTTTAGGTCTCTATGCAGGAAAGAAGAATTCACTCAGTGGAAGCAATCAGAATCCAAGAAACCTCATACGGGAGCAGCAGAGGACCAGTGCCAAGGGGATGATAATTCCAAGTTTCCCTAAGAAAGTCTCCTCAAGACTTCAAATGAGTCCGGAACTCCTCATGCAACAAAAGAAATTTCTTTTCCATTTTAAAAGTTCACAGATGACATAGTCTTATGTCATCTCTTCTACCAGACAAAACAGAAAGATTCTGTAACACAGGTTGGTGGGTAGGATGTATATAAAGTTACTGTCTTATTGATGAGATTAAGTTAGAGATTCATTAAAGGTTGATTTGAATCACTCCTAACATATCTTAAAAGCAAAGCAAAAAGAGCCACTGCAGGGATGGAGACATGGTTAAGGAAGTGGCAGAGCACCTGCCTACTGTGTAGCTCTGGCTGTCCTTGAACTCACCAGCACACCTGACTACAAAAAAAAAAAAAAAAAAATCTATGCTTCGTTTGTTTGTTTGTTTGTTTTTAGCAAAACAATGTAAAATTTCCTGCATTGTTTTATTTTAAGAAATAAGGTCCCAAAGGAACTAAGAATTGTGTTCTATAAGAATGGTGGGGAAATCAATCAATAGAAACAAAGAAGTAACATGGTCTGAGACTAGCAAAAGGATGTTTAAATCAATGAAGAATGACAATAAAACAGGAAGGTGTAACTAATGAGTAAAAAAGTAAAGCTAACGTGAAAGCACGAAAAAGAACTGTTTGAAAAGTAGACAGAACTGAAGATAAAAGCGATGAAGAACAGATGGGGCAAGTAGAAAACAAGTGTTAAATGAAAGGTTTAAATTTCATCAGACAGATAATTACATGGAATATATTAATAAGCATTTAAACATTCGATTAGAATGCAGACAGTCTCAGGCTAGATTGAAAAAAATAAAGAGAGAAATTTAAATATATGCTGTCTATAAGAAGCTTATGTTAAATATATATTGATAAGTTAAAAGTAAAAGGCTGGGGTGAGCATAATAGTGCACGCCTTTAATCCCAGCACTAAGGAGGCAGAGACAGGCAGATCTCTGAGAGTTCAAGGCCAGCCTGGTCTACAAACTGAGTCTAGGTCAGCCAGGGCTACACAGAGAAAGCCTGTCTCGAAAAACAAAAAAAAAAAGTAAAAGGCTGGAAAATTACACTTACAAAAATATCAATAGAAGAAAGAATTTCTGGGTCAGGAAGGTATATTTTAGAACATAAAATATCATCTGAGAGACATTTTATAATAAAGAACTCAATGCATCAAGAGAATATAGCAATTTTAAATTTACATACTGAAAACAGAGCTTCAAAATATAAATCAGATTGAGGAAATGAGAGAGGGAAATGGACATATCCACAAGATAGCAGAAGAGTTCTCTTCTCAATAATTGACAGGGACAGAAAATGTAGTTACAGAATATTTGAACAGTAGTTACTAAACTGAGTTTGATGGATTGACACTTATAAAGTATTCTGCTTCATGGTACCAGAACTTTTTTTTTTGCATGCACCTACAGAAATCACCAGAACAGATCAAATGTTGAGCCATAATGCAGCTCTATGTGTTTGTGTATATACAGAAATTAATGAAATTAAAAACAGAAAACAAAAGTAAATACAAACAAAATTGGCAAACCTGTAATGGACAGATGAGAAATAAAGGGGAGAAGACATAAATTACCATCATCACTAATAGGAAATAGGACATCAAAAAAAAAATAGAAGGAAATAGGACCTCACTTCAGGTCCTACAGATACTACAGAGTATAAATAGTATGAAGCTGATTCTAATAAATTTGTTATTTAGGTGGAACAAAAAATATTAACATATAAAAAAATTTTAAATATTAAACTACTGAAACTCATTCAAGAGAAATGTATAGTCTGAACTACCCTATATATAATAAATAAACTTAGTCTATGGTATAAAACTTTCTCATGGACAAAATTACTTGAGAAGGAGACCATGAAAAAAGATAACCAAACACAAGGAGCCTAGTGGCAACCAAAATATCTCAGGCTCACGATCCTTGTGGAAGATGGGGAGGAAAGATAGTGAGATCTAGAGGGTCATGGAGTTTGTTGTGACTTCTGGTAATGTCAGAAGCTAACCCCATGAAGCCTCACCAAAAGGACTGCCCAAAAAATGAGCTGAACAAGGACAACACCAGTGAACATGCTAAAATGGATGCGAGAAAGACCGTGAAGCCTCAACACTAGGCAGACAATAAGGAATACTGAGAGTGGGAAAAATAGTCTTCCCCAGAGAAGACCACACCAATTAGTTATCCACTACCAAATGGTCACCCCTGAAAACATGCATACATACAAATAACATATACAAACTGAGCAGACTGTATTTAGGGATGTGTGTGTATTCATATATTTATGTATATACAAATATAGGTATATAACAACAATTAATAAAAAAGGAGATCATGATGCTGTCCAAAAAGGACAAAACTTGGAAGCAGGTAAGTCGGCAGTCTAGCTCTGACAAGACATGGTGGGCAAGTCCTTCATAATTCCTGCTTTACAATTAATGTCTTTCAAAGATACTGGGCCAAAAGGCTGAAGATAGCTGATCCAACATTATAGACAGAAACTGGGGACTGTTTAGGCAGTCAGTTGTCTGCCATTTCTTAGTTTTGGAAGCAGATTGCTCTACACTTCCTGTTTATTCAGATATATTTGTCCTTCTCAGGTCTTTGATGCAGTTGAAGACTAGATAGTTATAGTCTCACAGCTAAGTTTTAAGTTGTTTAGGAATTAAAAGGATGTTCTAGGTCTAAGAAGGTATTTTTAAGTTGGTAATGGAGTTAGGATGGAAATTGAGTTAGGTATAGAACTTCAAACTCATTGAGAAGGCTAGGTAATAGAACATTCTTATTAGTTGCCAAATACATATGGATTGGACATTAGGAATATATGCCATACCTTATAGTTTTCATAATAGTTTCCTAATTGTTAAAAATAGATATATAATTATATTTGAAAAAAGTTGTATTTGATGGTTTTTAAGACTTGTTCCAGATCTTATCTTCTATGATGTGTGCATCACCCTTTTCTAATTGAAAATAAATTTATTTTTTATTAAAAAAAGGAGGCAATGAGACATATAAGGGAGGTTTTGGAGGGAAGAAAAGGAAGAGGGAAATTATGTACTTCTACTATAACTTTAAAAAATAAAAGAAATTTTAAAGAGAGAGAGAGAACTCCTTGAAAACATTACAAAAAGAATCCAATAATGACTTCTTCCAAAATATTTAAGAAGCAAGTAATACAGTGTCTATACTATTTGCCTATTGCTTATAAAGGCCTGGAAGAGCAGAGCACTGTTTTGTTTAATCTATCTCCTTGTATCTTCCAGAGCTACATTCCTAATCTAAAAATTACAATAAAGTCATCCTTCAGTTTTGTTGGAAGAACCAAATAAGATAATAATGTCAAAGAGTCATGTAAATAGAAAGTAAAGAAAACCCACTGTGAGGGGCAGAGTGTGCAGTTCAGTGGTAAAGAGCTTGCCTAGCACACACGAGACACTGAGTTCAATCAATCCTAGACAACACACACACACAAACACAGCCAATGTGCTATTTGAATGGAGCTGAAGGCAAACACGAATCATGACATTAAGAATTTGATATTGGAGGTGGGCCAAGATGGCGGCGACCTACACTGACGCATTTTGAACGCGAGGAAAAAAGAGCCATAAAAAACACAGAGTTACTGGGCACTGTGCAAAAACCGGAGGGGCTAGAACCCCCCCCCCCCCCGGGAAAACTCACAGCTCCCAAGGGACTGTTAAAAGTCCCAGGGCAAGGCTCTCTCCCCACTAACCCGGGATTCGGGAACTCCCATTTGGAGAGGCACCTGGTAAGATCGATCCCAACTTACAGCAGGCAGAATCAGGGTCCACTTGGCCATAGATCGCTGGCCTATTGGGATCTCCACACATCAGGTTGAACTTATACCCACTTAAAAAACTTTGCGACATAGTGGAAGGCTTAGCAAGGAACAAACAGGGGCTCAGCGGGTGGTCCGCAGCCGCTCATGAAGCGGAAGGCGGGAGGTTCCGAGAGAGTGCGGGAAGCTGGGAACACAAAGGCGGGCAGGAGGGGCCGAATCCCACGCACTTACGGTAGCGCAGCTGGGGAGGGAGCATGGCTGGCAGGGCCAAATCCCCGCGAACCCACGGCAGGTCATCTGGGGATAGAGACAGGCGTGGGCGGGGCCAGGGATCCATGCACCCATGGCTGAGCTGCTGGGACAAGAGGTCCACTCAGGCAGGTGGAGGATCCGGAGCTTGGGGTACCCACGGGACCCGTGGCAGCGCAGACAGGAAGGGAATCAGGCACAGAGTCCAGCCCTGTGGCGAGAAGCCTAGAGAGAAACCAGAAATCGGGACCATAGCAGTATTCTGGAAAATTCAGACATATTAGGTGTGGAGCCAGACCCTGTCAGCCTCCGTGATGACACACAAACCTCACAGAATCTGTGCCTGGGCAAACAGGCCCATACCATCAGAACCATTACAGGCTGATAACTCAGAGTGCAACATAGGGAAGTCTGAATTGGGAGCAGTGAAACAATCCTGGTCCATTGCTCACAACCTGGGAATAGACTGCACCAGCTCACAGTGCCTCAGGGGATTAAAACCACAGTGACCTTGAAATCCCCCTGTAAGCAACGACAGATAGCCAAGTAACTCGTCCCCTGCACCAAATCATCCACTGTAGTTCCAAGCACAGAAAACAGACAGCTAAATGTATCCAATGGCGAAAGGTCAAAAAAAAAATAGAAATCAACGAATTATGACTCCAACAAAGCAGAATCATCCTAGCTGATCCAATTCGGATGACCACACACCAACAGAAACACATGAAAACATTGACAATTCCGCATTATGGAAAGTGATAGAGTCCTTGCAAGAAGAACTTCAATCTATGAAGGAATTCAAAGAAGCCACAATTCTACAAATCAAAACAAGGAACAACACCATTAAAGAGCTCCAAGCCAAGGTGACAGAGCTTGAACAGGAAAAGGAAAAAGCCATGAAAGATTTTCATACAAAAACAAGCAAGCTGGAGAAGGAAATGTACAAAATGAACAAAACCATACAAGACATGAAAATAGAAATAGAAACAATAAAGAAAACACAGTCAGAGTTAAAAGAGGAAGTGGAGAACGAAGGGAACAGAACAGGAACTACGGATGTGAGTAACAACAATAGGATGCAAGAGATGGAAGACAGGATCTCAGGCATGGAAGATTCAGTGGAAGAAATCAGTACAACATCCAAAGAAAATGAGAAGGCTAAAAAATCTCTCACCCACAACATCCAAGAAATCAAGGAATCATTGAAAAGACGGAACCTAAGAATTTTATGTATAGAGGAAAGAGAAGACTCCCGACTCCAAGGTCCAGGAAATATCTTCAACAAAATCATAGAGGAAAACTTCCCAAACCTGAAAAAAGAGATGCCAATAAAAATCCAAGAGGCATACAGAACACCAAACAGATTAGACCAGAAAAGAAACTCCTCTCGCCACATAATAATTGAAACCCCAAATGTACAGAACAAAGAAAGAATATTAAAAGCTGTAAGAGAAAAAGGTCAAGTCACATACAATGGCAGACCCATCAGAATTACACCTGACTTCTCCCCAGAAACGATAAAAGCTAGAAGGGCCTGGTCAGATATACTACAAGTCCTAAGAGATCATAGATGCCCAGCCAGACTACTTTACCCAGCAAAACTCTCTATCAACATAGATGGAGAAAACAAGATATTCCATGACAAAATTAAATTTAAACAATACCTACCCACAAACCCAGCCTACAGAAAATCCTAGAAAGAAAATCCCAATCCAGAGAAGAAAACTCCACCCAAGAAAACAAAGGGAATAGAAAACCCATCAGCAACTAAACCAAAAGAGGAACAGAACCACCGCCTATACCAAACTAATGGGAAATAACAACCCCAGGTCACTAATATCCATCAACATCAATGGACTCAACTCCCCAATAAAAAGACATAGGTTTACAGAGTGGATCCACAAGCAAGACCCTTCCTTATGCTGTATACAAGAGACACATCTAACTACGAAAGATAGACACTGCCTCAGAGTAAAGGGCTGGGAAAAGGTTTTCCAAGCAAATGGACCCAGGAAGCAAGCTGGAGTAGCCATCCTAATATCAAACAAAACAGACTTCCAACTGAAGATAATGAAGAAAGACAAAGAAGGGCACTATATACCCATTAAAGGGAATATTCATCAAGAGGAAATTTCAATACTGAACATCTATGCTCCAAATACAAAGGCACCTACTTTCATAAAAGAAACACTTCTAAAACTTAAAGCGCACGTCGATCACAACACATTAGTAGTGGGAGACTTCAACACCACACTCACAACAAAGGACAGATCATCAAGACAGAAGACAAACAGAGAAATATTGAGTCTAACAGAGATCATGAAACAAATGGACCTAACAGATATCTACAGAACGTTTCACCCAAACACAAAGGAACACACCTTTTTCTCAGCACCCCATGGAACCTTCTCCAAAATCAACCACATAGTTGGTCACAAGGATAGTCTCAGTAGATACAAGAAAATTGAAATAACACCTTGTATCTTATCAGACCACCACGAATAAAGCTGGTCTTCAACAGCAAAAGAATCAACAGAAAGCCTACACACACATGGAAATTGAACAGCTCCTTACTGGATGACCACTGGATCAGGGAAGAAATAAAGAAGGAAATCAAAGACTTCTTAAAATCCAACGACAATGAAGACACAACATACCCAAACCTATGGGACACATTGAAAGCTGTGCTACGAGGAAAGTTCATAGCACTAAGTGCTTTCAAAAAGAAAATTGTGACAGTGCATATTAGTGAACTAACAGCTAAGCTGGGTGAATTGGAAAAAAAAGAAACAAACACTCCCAAGAAGAGCAGAAGACAGGAAATCATCAAACTTAGAGCTGAAATCAACAACTTAGAATCAAAAAGAACTATACAAAGAATCAATGAAACCAAGAGTTGGTTCTTTGAGAAAATCAACAAAATAGAAAGAACCCTAGCCAAATTAACTAAAAGGCAAAGGGAAAGAACACAAATCAACAAAATCAGAAATGAAAAGGGAGAAATAACAACAGATATTGAGGAGATCCAGAAAATATTTGGGCATTACTTTAAAAATCTATATTCCACTAAATTTGAAAACCTAAGCGAAATGGACAATTTCCTCGATAAATTCCCCCTCCAAAACTAAATCAAAATCAGATTAACAGCTTAAACAGCCCAATAACACCTAAGGAAATAGAAACAGTCATTAATAATCTCCCAACCAAAAAAAAAGCCCAGGGCCAGATGGCTTTAGCACGAAATTCTACTGGACCTTCAAAGAGGAACTAACACCATTACTTTTCAAACTCTTCCACCACACAGAAACAGAAGGATCACTGCGAAACTCATTCTATGAGGCCACTGTCATTCTGATTCCTAAACCACACAAAGACCCAACAAAGGGGGGGAACGAAGATGGCGGCGACCTACACTGACGCATTCTGAACGCGGGGAAAAAAGAGCCATAAAAAACACAGAGTTATTAGGCACTGTGCAAAAACCGGAGGGGCTAGACCCCCTCCGGGAACACTCACAGCTCCCAAAGGACTGTTAAAAGTCCCAGGGCAAGGCTCTCCCCATCTCTCACAGACACGGAGGCCACTAAACCGGGGATTCGGGAACTCCCATTTGGTGAGGTGCCTGGTAAGATCGATCCCAACTTACAGCAGGCAGAATCAGGGTCCACTTGGCCATAGATCGCTGTCCTATTGGGCTCCCCACACATCAGGTTGAACTTATACCCACTTAGAAAAGGTTGCGAGATAGTGGAAGCCTTAGCAAGGAACAAACAGGAGGCTCAGCGGGTGGTCCGCAGCCGCTCGTGAAGCGGAGGGCAGGAGGTTCCGAGAGAACGCGGGAAGCTGGGAACACAAAGGCAGGCGGTCACGGTAGCGCTGCTGGGGAGGGAACACAGCTGGCAGGGCCAAATCCCCGCCAGTCCATGGCAGGTCATCTGGGGAGAGAGACAGGCGTGGGTGGGGCCAGGGGTCCGAGCACCCACGCCGGAGCTGCTGGGACGAGAGGTGCACTCAGGCAGCCGGAGGATCCGGGGCTTGGGGTACCCACGGGACCCGTGGCAGCGCAGACAGGAAGGGAATCAGACACAGGGTCCAGCCCTGTGGTGAGAAGACTAGAGAGAAACCAGAAATCGGGACCATAGCTGTATCCTGGAAAATCCAGACATATCAGGTGTGGAGCCAGACCCTGTCAGCCTCCAGGACGACAAACAAAGGCCACAGAATCTGTGCCTGGGCAAACAGGCCCATACCATCAGAAACATTACAGGCTGATAACTCAGAGTGCAACACAGAGAAGTCTGAATTGGGAGCAGTGAAACAATCCTGGTCCATTACTCACAACCTGGGAACAGGCTGCACCAGATCACAGTGCCTCTGGCCATTAAAATCACAGTGACCTAGAAATCCTCCTGTAAGCAACGACAGATAGCCAAGTAACTCGTCCCCTGCACCAAATCATCCACTGTGGTTTCGAGCACAGAAAACAGACAGCTAATTGCATCCAATGGCGAAAGGTGAAAAAAAAATAGAAATCAAGGAATTATGACTCCAACAAAGCAGAACCACCCTAGCTCATCCAATTCGGATGACCACACACCAACAGAAACACATGAAAACATTGACAATTCTGCAGTATGGAAAGTGATAGAGTCCCTGCAAGAAGAACTTCAATCTATGAAGGAATTCAAAGAAACCACAATTCTACAAATCAAAACAAGGAACAACACCATTAAAGAGCTCCAAGCCAAGGTGACAGAGCTTGAACAGGAAAAGGAAAAAGCCATGAAAGATTTTCATACAAAAACAAGCAAGCTGGAGAAGGAAATGTACAAAACGAACAAAACCATACAAGACATGAAAATAGAAATAGAAACAATAAAGAAAACACAGTCAGAGTTAAAAGAGGAAGTGGAGAACCAAGGGAAGAGAACAGGAACTATGGATGTGAGTATCAACAATAGGATGCAAGAGATGGAAGACAGGATCTCAGGCATGGAAG
>CAJQZJ010033120.1:396065-421219 GCA_907164525.1 Lophiomys imhausi | reverse complement strand
CAGCATTGCCTAAGTGTATTCCATTTGACCCTATTGGGTGGCGAGTGTCGTCACCTGGTCACATGACTCCCTTCCATAGAGAAGGAGGTGTCGGGATTTGGATGACCAAACTGCACTCTCGACAAGAACATTCAAGAACCTCTGGTTGACATACATCCTAAAAGAAAGATGTCCCCAAAAGAGAGACACAAAAACCATCTTAAGAAAATTTAAGCAGGAGCAAAGGCCAAAACTTCAAGAAAAAAGACAACAGTAGGGACAATTGCTTCTAAAAAGCATGGAGTTGTCCATATGTGCCATTATCCTTCTCTAAACATTTATTTATGTGATGGAGGGGCACACATGTACCACGGCACAGATATGAGGTCAAAGGACAGCTTCCAGTATCTATTCTGTCCTTGTACCATATGGATTCTGGAGTCACACTCAGATTGTGAGGGTTTGGAGCCAGCATCTTACCCACTGAGTCATCTCAATGCCCATCCATTATAGTTTTAAGAAATTACTTAGTAGGCATGGCAAGGTGGCTTAGCAGTTAAAGCCCAAACCAGACACCCTATTTCCCAGGAGCCACATTAAAATTCCATCAAGTTGTCCTCTAAACTCTCTCTCTCTCTCTCTTTCTCTCTCTCTGTGTGTGTGTGTGTGTGTGTGTCTTTCTTTCTTCTTCTTCTCTCTCTCACACACACCTACAAATCTAATTTTAATTTTTTTAAAAAGAAGTCACTTTATAAAGAACAATATTCCAGGTTATCAGGCAGCTCTGACCACTAGATAGAGGTACCTCCCAGCTTCCTGAGAGCCTAGTTTCTACACGGTCACTCCAACACCCAAAAGAGGACCAGCAGAACCACAGGAACGGTAAGATCAGAGCGGGTTGAAAGGCAGGTGGTCAAGTTAAAAGGCTGCAGAACTACACTGAGTCCAAGCCTTGTGGATGGGTTGTGATGTTCCTATACGATCCCTCAGCCAGTGCACCTTGCCCTTCCTTGGTGGGATATGTGGTCTTCAGCATCTACAGCTCCAGTCCTGAAGCAATGAGCTCTTGGCCTTTGTGCAGTGCCTGAGTGACTCAGAATATAAGGGCTTAGCACTTAGGTCCAAGAGGCACACAGATGCCCTGGGGACCACCTAGAAGGAGCCATTTGGGGGATCACAACCATAGACTTGACCCTCGGATCAGACACACAAACAGCAGGGGATCTGCACCTCTAGCCTACAATCCATGGGCTTCTACGCCCCACTGACATCACTACAAAGACCTGCTAGAACTCAAGATCCTGCAGGCTGGAATAATACATTCCACCCAATCCCCAACCTGATTTTCCAGTTGGGACACAACTGGAAGGGGTGAAAATCGGGGGACCCAATGAGATTTAGCCATCAACTCAAGACCCCAACTAGCTTGTGTTGAGCTACAGACCACCAAGATTATAAGGACTCTACACTAAAGCTCCCTTGTTGGCACCAGGTCCAGAAGACACTAGGAACAATCAACTAAGTACAACCAGATGGCTAAAGGTCAGCAAAAGAACAAAACTGACAAAAATCAGGAAAATATGACTCCAACAAAAGTCAGCGATTCTAATACAGCAAACCCTGACCATCCCACCACAGCTGAAACACATGAAAATGATGACATATCTATACTTAGGAAAATGATAGAGGCCTTACAAGAAGAAAATAAATCCCTGAAAGAATTTCAAAAATCCTCAATTTTACAAATGAAAGCAATGGAGAATTCCATTAGAGACCTCCAAGCCAACTCAGCCAAACATGAATGGGAAAAAGACAAGGCTATGAAAGATTTGAAAGATTTGCAGGAAAAAACAACCAAATTGGAGCAGGAGACATATAAAATGTATAAAAGTGTTTAAGACTTGAAATTGGAAATGAAAGCAATAAAGAAAACACAAGCAGAGACAATCCTGGAGGTGGAAAACCAAGGGAAGAGAACAGGAACTACAGACATGAGTATCATAAATAGGATACAAGAGATGGAAGACAGAATCTCAGGTATGGAAGATTCAATTGAAGAAATCAATACAACAACCAAAGAAAATGAGAAATCTAAAAAAATTCTCACCCACAACATCCAAGAAATCAAGGATTCAATGAAAAGATAAAATTTAACAATTATAGGTATAGATGAAAGAGAAGACTCCTGACTCCAAGGTCCAGGAAACATCCTAAACAAAATCATAGAAGAAAACTTTCCAAACCTAAAGAGATGTCAGCAAAATTCCAACAGGCATACAGAACACCAAACAGAATAGACCAGAAAAGAAATTCCTCTAGCCACATAATAATTGAAACTCCAAATATATGGAACAAAGAAAGAATATTAAAGCTGTAAAAGAAAAAGGTCAAGTAACGTATAATGGCAGACCTATCAGAATTACACCTGACTTTCCCCTCAGAAACTTTAAAAGCCAGAAAGGCCTGGGCAGATGTCCTACAATCCCTAAGATGACAAAGGTGCCAGCCCAGACTACTATACCCAGCAAAACTTTCTATCAACATAGATGGAGAAAACAAGATATTCCATGACAAAACCATATTTAAACAGTATCTATCCACAAATCCAGCTCTGTAGAAGATCCTAGAAGGAAAATTCCAACCCAGAGAAGATAACTACACCCAAGAAAACACAGGAAGCAAAAAACTCCACAGCAGCTAATCCAAAAGAAACACACAACCACCACCTACATCAAAATAACAAGAAAAAACAACCTTTGGTCATTAATATCCCTCAACATCATTGGACTCAATTCCCCAGTAAAAAGACACAGGCTTTCAGAATGGATTTGTAAACAAGACCTATCATTTTGCTGCATCCAGGAAATGGCATCTCACTAACAAAGATAGACCTCAGAGTAAAGGTCTGGGAACATGTTTTCCAAGCAAACAGGCCCAGGAAGCAAGCTGGAGTAACCATCCTAATATCAAATAAAATAGACTTTTAACTGAAGATAATAAAAAAAGATAGGGAAAGGCACTACATACTCGTGAAAGAAAAAAATTCATCAAGATGACATCTCAATACTGAATAGCTATGCCCCAAATACAAGGGCACTCACATTTATAAAAGAAACTCTTCTGAAGCTTAAACCACACATCTATTCCCACACATTAGTAGTTGGAGACTTCAACATCCCACACACAACAATGGACAGGTCATCAAGACAGAAACCAAACAGAGAAATAATGAGACTCACAGAGGTCATAAGCCAAATGGACCTAACAGATATCTACAGAACGTTTCACCCAAACACAAAAGAATACACTTTCTTTTCAGCACCTCATGGAAGCTTCTCCAAAATTGACCATATAGTAGGACACAAAGTAAGCCTCAACAGATAGAAGAAAATTGAAATAACCCCTTGTATCTTATCAGACCACCATGGATTAAAGCTGAACTTCAACTACAGAAATAACAAAAAGCCGACACACTCATGGAAACTGAACAACTCTCTACCCAATGACCACTGGGTCAAAGAACAACTGAAGAAGGAAATCAAAGACTTCTTAAAATCCAGCAACAACGAAGGCACAACATATCCCAACCTATGGGACACAATGAAAGCTGTGCTATGAGGAAAATTCATAGCACTAAGTGCCTTCAAGAAGAAAATTGTGACAACTCATATTAGCAACTTAACAGCAAAACTGGAAGAGCTAGAAAAAAAAAGAAGCAAACACTCCCAAGAGGAGCAGAAGACAGGAAATCATCAAACTCAGGGCTGAAATCAACAACTTAGAAAGAAAAAGAACAATACAAAGAATCAACAAAACCAAGAGTTGGTTCTTTGAGAAAATCAACAAAATAGACAGACCCTTAGCCAAGTTAACTAAAATGCAGAGGGAAAAAACCCAAATCAACAAAATCAGAAATGAAAAGGGAGAAATAACAACAGACATCAAGGAAATCCACAGAATCTTTATATCTTACTTTAAAAATCTATACTCCACAAAATTTGAAAACCTAAGTAAAATGGACAATTTTCTTGATAGATTCCACCTATCAAAGTTAAATCAAGATCAGGTTAACAGATTAAACAGTCCTATAACCCTTAAGGAAATAGAAACAGTCATAAAAAGTCTCCCAACCAAAAATATCCCAGAGCCAGATGGTTTCAGCACAGAATTCTACCAGACCTTCAAAGAAGAGCTAATACCAATACTCTTCAAACTCTTCCACAAACAGAAGGAACACTGTCAAACTAATCCTATGAGGCTACAATCACCCTGATTCCTAAACCACACAAAGACCTAACAAAGAAAGAGAACTTCAGACCCATTTCCCTCATGAACATACAAACAAAAATACTTAATAAAATACTGACAAACCAAATCCAAGAACACATCAAAAGTATCATACACCATGATGAAGTATGCTTCATCCCAGGAATGCAGGGGTGGTTCAACATATGAAAATCCAACATAATTCACCAAATAAAAAAGGTGAAAGAAAAAACAACATGACCATCTCACTACATGCTGAAAAACCATTTGACAAAATCCAACACCCCTTCATGCTAAAAGCCCTGAGAGAACTGGCATACAAGGTCCATACCTAAAAATAATAAAGGCGATATACAGCAAGTGAGTAGCCAACATCAAATTAAATGGAGAGAAACTTAAAGCATTTCCTTTAAAATCAGGGACAAGGCAAAGATATCCACTCTCCCCATATCTCTTCATCATAGTACTTGAAGTCCTAGCTAGAGCAAAAAGACAACTAAAGGAGATCAAGGGGATACAAATTGGAAAGGAAGAAGTTAAAATATCCCTATTTGCAGATGATACGATAGTATACATAAGCAATCCCAAAAATTCCACCAGAGAACTTCTACAACAGATAGACACCTTCAGCAAGGTGGCTGGATACAAAATTAATTTTAAAAAAATGGAAGATAAATGGGCTGAGAAAAAAATTAGGGAAACAACACCCTTCACAATAGCCTCAAACAATATAAAATACCTAGGGATAACTCTAATCAGACAAGTGAAAGACCTATACGACAAGAACTTCAAGTCCTTGAAAAAAGAAATTGAAGAGGACATAAAAAGATGGAAAGATCTCCCATGCTCAGCAATATACAGATTTAATGCAATTCCAATCAAAATACCAACACAATTCTTTACAGACCTGGGAAAAACAGTTTTCAACTTCATATGGAAAAACAAAAAAAACTTAGAATAGCTAAATCAATCCTGTACAATTAAAAAAAAAATATCTGGAGGTATCACCATCCCTGATTTCAAGCTATCCTACAGAGAAATAGTAATAAAAACAGCATGTACTGGTATAGAAACAGGCCAGTTGATCAATGGAATCGAATTGGAGACACAGAAATGAACCCACACGCCTATGATCACTTAATTTTTGACAAAGAAGACAAAATGGTACAATGGAAAAAGGACACCATCTTCAACAAATGGTGCTGGTCTGACTGGATATCAACATGTAAAAGAATGCAAATAGACCCATACTTATCACCCTGCACAAAACTTAAGTTGAAGTAGATCAAAGACCTTAACATAAGGCCAGACACAATAAATCTATTAGAAGAGAAAGTGGGGGAAAGCCTGGAACTCATTGGCACAGATGACAACTTCCTGAACAGAACACCAACAACTCAGGCTCTAAGACCAATAATCAATAAATGGGACCTCATGAAACTGAAAAGCTTCTGTAAGGCAAGGGACACTGTCATTCCAACAAACCGGCAGCCTACAGATTGGGAAAAGATCTTTACCAACCCCACATCTGACAGAGGTCTAATATCCATAATTTACAAAAAAAAAAAAACTCAAGAAATTAAATGCCAAGAAACCAAATAATCCAATCAAAAAAATGGGGAGCAGAGCTAAACCAAGAATTCACACAGGAGAAATCTCTAATGGCCAAGAGACACTTGAAGAAATGCTCAACATCCTTAATCATCAGAGAAATGCAACTCAAGACTACTCTGAGATTCCATCTCACACTGTCAGAATGGCTAAGATCAAAAACTCAAATGACAGCACATGCTGGCAAGGCTGTGGAGAAAGGGGAACTCTCCTCTATTGCTGGCGGGAGTGCAAACTTGTACAATGACTATTGAAATCAGTCTGGCTATATCTTAGAAAACTTGGACTAGCCCTACCTCAAGACCTAGTCATACCTCTTCTGGGTATCCACCCAAACAATTCCTCACCAAACCACAAGGACATATCCTCATTTACATTCATAGCAGCCTTATTTGTAATAGCTAGAAACTGGAAACATCACAGATGTCCTTCAACTGAAGAATGGATAAAAAAATTGTAGTACATTTATGCATTGGAATACTACTCAGCCATCAGAAATAAGGAAATCATGCAACTTGCAGCCAAATGGATGGAACTAGAGAAGCTCATCCTGAGTGAGCTAACTCAGATTCAGAAAGGTACACATGGCATCTATTCACTTATAATCAGATTTTAGCCATATAGTACAGGATATCTATACTATAACCAATGCACCAAATAGAACAGGAACATAGACCTTGTTACCTGTTCATGGGACACTTTGCCCTAGTGGTGCTTCCACGTAGGCCCCCAGGGCAAAAGGAAGCTCTTAGCCCACATATGACTGCTGAACTGAGGGGGACTGATATGTAGGAATACCTCACTCTGGAGGAGTAGGATAGGTGGGAAATGGGGGAGAGGGGAGAAGGTGGAACTAGGAGGGGTGGAAAGAGGACACTTTGATGAAGATGTAACTTGAAGTAATAAACATAATAAAATAAGATAAAAAATAAAAGAAACGTATTATTAAAAAAAGAATAATATTCTGAAGGAAATAATTTTATTTCCAGAATAGAGATGAAAACACCACTAATACAGCATAAATCCAACATCAGGAATCATCCCATCTTATTAATAACCCACATATCTTTACTTATAAGATAACCCATTCCAAGGTTATCCATTGGGCAGCCAAGTTACACAGCTTTCACCAGCATCTCCTAAGACTAGGGTTGAGTTTATCCATGCAGGGGCAGGTGTGGATTGGGTAACCATCGATTTCCACAGATCTAAGAATCATTGTCTTCTCACTCTCATCAGTACTTAGTTGAGTGACTATATGATCCCTGTTCAAATAGCTCAAACAAGACAGTGGATCCCTGCCTCAAATTCTTGAATGACAGCACATACTGCTTCCTAATGACAGGATGGACAATGAACTGCCAGACACATGTGCACCCTAGCAGTGATCCTAACACTTGCAGCCATGGCCTGGGCTATGACATCATCAAGTCAGTGTGTGTTGGAGGGGAGCATGCACAAAGACTTCTGCCTCCTCATCCTGTGTTCTGGAGAAATGGGAGGAGCCTTCTCCTCCTGCACCATGTACACAGACCATGCTGTGGTGCCTGGCATGCCTTTTCTTTCTCTTGTCCTGAAGCTTTAATCTTATAGATTGCTTGGGGGACTGGTCCAGTCTCCCCTGGAACAGAGCTTGACATTTAGTAACTGTGAAAAGGTGAGGTATGAGGGATCAATCTAATTCTCATCACTTCTCACCTCTGCTTATCAGCTTTCCTCTCCCCAATGTACTTGTTACCCCCAAAGAGCCTGCTCCCCAATCCCTCCCCCTGTTAATTATCTATTCACTTTGGCTTCTGTATGGGGTGTGATATGAGTGTACACAAAGGCTGGGGGGAGTCAGTGGCAGAGCCCTTGTGGGCAAAGGCCAGGATCAATCCGCAGAACTTCTCCCAAATTCCCTAAATGCAAAAATTCCACCTTCTTCAATGTACAACCTATCTGCTGAGTGCCCCAGAGGCCTAGTGCTCTGAACACTGGAAGATCCAAACCAACCACAAGCATCCAGGAAAGAACACTCCTGGAGACAGCAGCCACGTGATCGCTCTCTGGCGGGCGGGGGTGGGGGGTGGGGGGTGGGGGGAGCGGTTCTCAGAACTTCAGCAGACAAGGCTCTTTGAAGAACTGTCTGCATCCCCACAAGAGCATCTCCCCAAAGGGAGATTCAAGTAGCATGCGCATGCATGCATGTACACACACAAAATACCCACCACACACCACACACGCCACACACAAGCCACACACACATACATACACCACACACACACACACACACAAACACAACACATACACCCTAATTTGTTTCATGAATTAATTTTAGTTTGCAGTTAGCTCTTTGTAGGAAATCAATCAACAGATATTTAATCAGCATCTACTACGTATCTATCACTCTGAGCCTCTCTGAGTAAGAAACAAGGAAGATCACAGCACGGTCTTTGCCCTCCAGGAAAAGGTGACCTATTTAGGAAGACAAAGCTAACACAGAACAATTAAATGCTGCTCCTGCGGATCTAAATAAGGCAGAGAGTTGTAGGAAACCCAATCCTAGAAGAGAGAGAATTTGTCTTAGGACTTGAAAGATGTATAGGATTCGAACAACGAGAGGAGAAGGGTCACTAAAAGCAAGAGGAGATGGTGTAATGAAGGGCACTAAGAAGATGCATCATTAGCAAGAAGATAACACCCCAGGGTGTCTTGGGAAGCAGCGCAATTAGAGACCAGAGTGTGGAACTGCAGAGATGTCCGTGAATTTCTGCACAAGCTTTCTCTGCTGTATGTTAGGGTTTCCCTGCAAAGAAGGGAATATTGTCAGCAGATTGTGAGGCTGATATGTATGAAGTGAGTGGATCATCCTCTGCCTAAAATCCAGTTTGGATCTTGAACATTGTCCTTTTTTGTTTTTAAGCGTTATTAAAACAGCCAAACAGTAAAGGCATTCATTTTAATGATTCTTAAGGGCAGTTGTTTTTGCCTTGAGCTCCTTTGAGCCCTTGGATTCCAAAGAGGGGCCTCCAAGGCAGCCTTGGGAGATAAGACAGATAAGGCAATGAGGGTCAGCATGCCTTAGAGCAATTTGACTTGTTATTGGGTGTCCACTTAGGATTTTCAAAGGAACACATAAATAAATCCTTGGTACAAAGGCACTCTTGGTCAGCCATTTGTGTGTTATAAAAAGCAGTTATCAGTTTTCATGGGTTAAATCCTCTTTTAAATGACACCACACACACACACACACACACGCACGCATGCACGCACGCCACACAACTATAACATAATTAACTGACAGCTTAATTCACTAACTCCCACATTTCTCCAGAACTTATTGGGGACCTACTACATGCTCATACCTACTTGTCATTATATACAGAATGAAGCCAGCTTACTGGGCCTGGCCTTGAATATCAGGCCAAGAAAATGAATGTAAGGAGATTAACTGGGAGCAGTGATGTTGTTGACGACAGTGGTATGCACACGTGCTCAGCAATCACTGTGTCCCAAGCACTAAGCATCAAGCATACTATGATTTTGATTTTTGCCATAATCTTGTGAGATACTACTAACCTGAAGCTAACTGGTTTAAGATATTTGCCATGACTCATGTACCTAGGACAAGGTAAAAGCTAGGATCATTCTGTTACCCTCCAAGACCATTGCTCTGGCTTTATAGTAAAGACATGCGTACATTCTTTAACTATGATTTGTCAAAATGAGCATTTTGCTGTAGTTTTTAGGTTAAATAACTTCTCTCTGAGCCTATAAACAGCCTACCATATTTTCCTTGCTTTCCTGGCAGATACTGCTCTCTTGGCATAGCCAGCCAAACCACAGACAACAAATTAAAATGAGAAAGGGGAGAGGAGACTTGAAGACCACTTCTAGAGAAAATAGGATCTACCAGACTCCAGCACTGCATCTTTTTCCAAGCATGCAACTGTTAACTTCATCTCTGAGCTGGTGACATACACCCTGTAACTTTGTTAGAGCTGAACCCAAGCTCAGAAATTACATTATTTCCTAACAGGATTTGGGTACTTGCTGTTGTCACACTGCAATAAATTTTAAAAAGAAAAGGGGGAAAAATGTCAAAAGACATCTCTAAATTGCTCCTGAAAATGGGTTTGCTCTCAGCATTACACAGTTTCACCATCAGGTGCCATTGCTCTTATGGTCACTTGGAACACAGTCGTACATGTTCTGCAGAAGTCGGCAAAATGAACTGGGCCTTCAGCAACTCCTAACTTGTTTTCAGCCATGTATTGTCAAACAGGCAGGAGAAGAAAACGACACAACCAAGGCCCACCAAGATATTCCCTTGCCGGAGTTCTCTTTGTCTGATCATATTCCCACCGGAAAACTTTAATTTGTTTTATTGCTTTTTCCTATGAATCAAGTTGTATAGCATTAAAAAAAAATCTGCATTATTAGCATGAAGCAATATTAGCATTGAAAAGACAGGAAAGCAGAATATTAGGTGGACAGCAGAAAACTGCTCACATCCTTGCCTTTGCATTTCATTAGGCTCCACTGCAGCTGATAAACTGAAATTTCCATAATAATACAGAGTTCAGAAAACAAACAGCAATTGTACTTGATAGGGAAATTGCATCCTGTTACTAGATATAAAATTCTACATCATGTTCAATGGTATTTTCGAAGTACTGAAGATATGGGCACATGTTTTTATTTTTAAATGGAGTTGTATTGTAAATAATAAATCCACCACAATTTGGCTAGTCTAGGCATTGCTGGCATCATTAACTCAGAAACCCAGAGACACAAACGCTCTACTTATCTTGGTAGAACCTCAGCTAAAAGTCTCCCATAACTCTGTGGATGCTTCTACATGCCCTCTGCTTCATCCACATTTCTGCCTCCCTTAAGGGTTTTCTGGGCTTCCCTATCGCTATTTGTATCACATTTTAACCACTCGTTCCTCTGTGATGCCCTCCTTTCTCCCTTGACTGTATCCTTTCATTTTATTCTTCCCCCGTTTTTCATTAGCTCAGCAACAAATCTAACACCTACTTTCCTCAGTTTCTTGCCCATGGTGGTAGATTAAAGAAAACATGGCCACACATCTCCCCCTTTGTATCTGTATCCTTTGATAGTTTCAGTTCATCCCATCGGAAGGGCTAGCCCTGCAGCTTTCTTGCACCAATGGTCTAAAACTAAATAGTGTTAGACTAAGGTTTATTCTTAGGATGTTTGGGGGTTAAAATTGATTGTCAACTAGACTGGACCTGGAATCAGTCTAATTGCACAACTAAGACACACAGCGCAGAGTGAGTCTATGAGGGAGGTTCCACGATGAACTAATTGAATGGAGAAGCTCCTCCCCAAGAGCAGGCAGCGCCATTGTGAAGCAGCCCAGATGTAGAGGTCCCAGAGGACAGCAGAGCTGTTTGCTTTTGAGGCTTCTCTCCTTGCCTGTGAGCCTATCTACCCCATGGTTGCTGCTACCATCAGAACCTAGTTTCTCAGTCACCTTCCAATATGGATTGAAGACCAGCAGCTCTCCAGGCATCCTACAGACCTTCAGCTCGAGACTGAGACATCAGCCTCGCAGACTGAACTGCTAACGGGTTCTCACCCTCTCCAGAGTGCCAACAGCCATAGCGGATACTCTCACATCACGTAGCCAGTCTAATCAATCCCAGATTGTAACCATTCTGTTGGTTCTGCTCCTCCAGAGAATGGTGACAATTATAATTGCCTTATCTATTTGTAATTCTTAAGACCCCTATTTTTGTGTTAGTTTTCTAGAGGAGAAGCCATGTGTAAAAGAAGGACCTTCCTAGTCAACATAGTGTTTACCACAGACAGGTGACAAAGACGGAGCGCAAACTGTGCAGCTGAGCTCCACCTAAATTGCCAGACTACACTGGCAATTACACTATTCGAAGCCACTAAGGATGGTTGTGGTTTTAAGCCACTAAGTTTCGGGGTGATGTATTACACAGTAAAAGCAAAATGATCCATTTATCTTATCTTGTTTTCCCTTTCCCTGTATCTATCACCCTTGACAGAACACATATTTCTTCCCAAGAATTTAGGCACATGTTGAAGAAGGACATTTTCCAACCAAAGAAAGTATGCCTCCTCCTAACTTGCAATATGCATATGTAGGAAGAACAGTGACCACTTAAAAGAAGCATTTTATTGGGGTGTGCATGCGAGCATACGTGCGCACGCGTGTGTGTGCGTGCGTGCGTGCGTGCGTGCGTGCGTGCGTGCGTGCGTGTGTGTGTGTGTGTGTCTGTGTGTGCGTGCAGAGAATAGTTTGCTGGAGTCTCCTTCTAACATCTGGGACCTGGGAATTTATTTCAGATGATCAGAATTCACTGGAAGCTCTTTTACCTGCTTATCCATTCGCTGACTCCTGAGCCCAGTTTCTACCATCACCACCCAGATTACCACTGGAAAATTACTAAGTCAAAGTTATTGTAAAATTATTCATAGATTATATAATATATTATGTTTCCTAATTTAAATTTGTTTATTTTTACCTTCCCAATTTTACCTTTTTAGGATTTATTCCATTTATAATTATGTGCATATGTGTATTGATATGTGCACATAAGTAGAGGTGCCTATGGTGGTCAATGATGTTGGACACACACACACCCGAGCAAGAGTTACAGGTAGTTATGAGCTTTCCAGTGTGGCTGTTGGGAACTGAGCTTGGGTCCCCTCTTAACCTCTGAGCCATCTCTCCAGTTCCTTAACTTCCATTTTTTGTTTGCTTGCTTGCTTGCTTGTTTTTTCTTTGTGTTTTGTCTTGAACTCACAGAGATCCACCTGCCTCTGTTTCCTGGATGCCAGAATCAAAGCCATTCTCCACCACATTAGAATATAATACCTCAATTTTAAAGCTGAAAATATTTGCTTTCTTTGTAATTCACCCAGCAGCATGAAATACTTCTGTAGAATGAGTAAGTTGAATCAGTTGGGTTCCTTGTGGCTTATTGGCTTCAGCACTTTATAGAATATGCACCATAGTGAAGGTATGGTCCTTAGACAAGATCTGTGTCACCATGAACAACACCTACCAAAGCAATGCAATGGCCCCTTGATTTTCATCCAGTTACAAAATACCCCTTTCCATATCTCTTTCAATGCATTATTAAATTGATTTGTGACAAAAATTTAAATTTATCTATTACATTTTCACCTTTATCAAGAACAAAACCAAAGCCAGGAATAATGAATCTAGAATCCCAGAACTCTGGAGACAGAGGCAGGAAGATCAAGAGTACAAGGCTGATCTGAGCTACATGAGACCCTGTCCCAAAACAACGTCCCCTTCAAAAACAACAGCACAAAAGAACAAAGCTGAGGCTTCACACTTCCTGGTATAATAATTAATCAAAACAGCATGGTATACTGTTGACATGAAAAGCAGACACCTAAATCAGTGTCACAGGGTACACTGTCACGGTGTCACAGGTCTCAGCCATGCATGTGTGTGTGACCAAGTGATCTTTGACAAAGGTACCAAGAATAAACAATGGGGCGAACAATCTCTTCAACAGATACTTCCAGGAAAATTGACTATCCGCATATAACAGAATGAAATTGGACAATTTGATATCATTATCTTATAACAAAACTCACGTCAAGAGAAATTAGTTGCTTAAACATAAGATTGTAACTATGAAAGCCCCTAAAGAAACCAGAGGAGGAAATCTTTACATTGTGCTCAAGTAACAGCTCCTTGGATGTGAAGTAAACGCGTGCAACAAAGGAACGAAGTGAAATTACATGTTAAATGCATGGAACAAAAGAACGAAGTGAAATTACATGTTAAACGCATGGAACAAAAGAACGAAGTGAAATTACATGTTAAACGCATGGAACAAAAGAACGAAGTGAAATTACATGTTAATGTGTGCAACAAAAGAACGAAGTGAAATTACATGTTAAACACATGGAACAAAAGAAAGAAGTGAAATTACATGTTAAACGCGTGCAGCAAAAGAACGAAGTGAAATTACACTTTTACAAAGCTCGGTGCTGAAAAGGAACAGCCAACAAAATGAAAAGACAGCAAGAAATGGGAAAGAATATTTGCAACTCAAATATCTAATAAAAGGTTAAGATCTGACCTCCACAAACAGACCATGGCATGTGCACCCACCCACCCACACATACACATATGTAAAACATAAGCCAGTTAACTTTAGTAGTACATTTTTAAGACAAGCAAATAAGGTGAATTTGTACCTTTATTATGACAAGAACTACTGGGCCAGCACTTGGTACACATGAAGAAGTCAGTCATTTCTCCTGGAATTTAAGTTGAATGTTAATATCATGTTTTATGCATATATCAGAAAGTAGATTGACATCCTATGGACTTTGTATACATTGACTATCCTCATTTTCTGTTTCACAATAGCAAGTGCTTGAGGAAATAATCAAATGTCTCATAAAAACATTCCCAGAAATCAGGAATTACTGGGAGGTTTAGGCTCACTGCTAACAAATACACAACAGTGATTCCAACAAGAGAGAGATCTGCTCCTTAAGCTAAGAATGTGGGTATCTGCAATAGATGTATCAAACCAGCACTGTGAGATAGTCTGCTCTCTGAAGATCTAGGAACACGGGACTGCAGGAAAGAGATATTCTAGAAGCTTTTGTGTCTCTTCTTTACATGATCAGACTATTAAAATAATAATCTCCAAAGAATTAAACTTTCCCCAGAAACCTCATGTTAGGAGAAGGGAAAGGCTAAAGCTTGATGCCAGACAGAGAAGGACCTTGTCACACAGTTCTTACAACCTTACACCTTTCAGAAGAGATGTAGCTGAGACAATAATGGGTCAATAATGGCCCATACCTTGACCATGCCTGGTACTTATGCACACCATTTGCCCTCTATGAAAAACTAAACCTCATGTCCATACCCCTGACTAGACCCTCTTATCTCTTCTTTGTTTTCCCAATGTGAACACAATAAACAAATCCCTTTTCTCTGCTTTTCAGTATTCTCTGTCCCTTCGATTGATACATTAGAGTGAGTGGCCAGCCCTACCTTATTGGAACTGCCAGAGTCCAGCTTCTTATCCTAAAATGTCCAGTAATAACAACTTTGACATTTCTGAAGATGAGCCTTCACCTCATGATAGAAGACAACAGAATTCCAACAAGTATAGCCACAGTTTGCCAGCACAATAAGGAAAGCAAGAGATTAAAAAGCATGGAAAACCTGTTTATTACTGTATAATATACTTAAAAATGTAAAAGGTAACTCTCCAAGTAGGAATAAACTTTGGAAAAAACCCTATTCTGCAAAGGTTATCATCTACTCTGTCAAATTAGATTGCTACAATGTCATAGAAAAAGCAATTCTGAAATTCATATAGAAGCACAAAAGACTCAGAGTGACCAAAACAACCCTCACCAAAAACAAGCATGCTGGAAGGGTTGGGATGTAGCTCAACTTAGCATGCATGAAGCTCTAGGTTTGATTCCCATCCCTAATAAACCAGGCAAAGTGACACATGCCTGTAATCACAGCACTAGGGAGATGGAAACAATAAGATCAGAAGTTCAAGGTCATCCTAAACGCGTAGTGCCAAGCTAACCTCAACTACAGAAGAACCTCTCTCAAAAAAAAAAACGAAAATAAAGAGTTGCAGCCTCATCCCCTGCCTGTCGCCACAGCCGCCTACAAGCTGGGGAGAGCATGGAGAGAGCGCCTGGAACCTGGAGAACCGCTTCAGCAGCTGGTAGGACGCCGCCGACCTGAGCCCAGCGGGCAGGGCAGGTGTTGCGAGATGCTGGCTATGGATTTGACATCTGCTTCACCTCCGTGCAGAAGAGGGCAATCCGGACCCTCTGGACAGTCCTGGGTGTGTGTGTCAGTAGTCAGGACTTGGCGCCTCCACGAGCGACACTATGGGGGTCTAACTGGTCCCAATAAAGCAGAAACTGCGGCTGAGCATGGTGAGGCGCAGGTGACGATCTGGAGACGATCTTACGATGTCCCACTGCCTCCAATGGAACCCGATCATCCCTTCTACAGCAACATCAGTAAGGATCGCAGGTACGCAGACCTTACTGAGGATCAGCTACCCTCCTATGAGAGCTTGAAGGTCACTGTTGCCAGAGCACTGTCCTTAGGGAATGAAGAAATTGTCCCCCAGATCAAGGAGGGGTTGATTGCCGCCCATGGCAGCAGCCTTCGGGGCATTGTCAAGCATCTGGAGGGTCTCTCAGAAGAGGCTATCATGGAGCTGAACCTGCCAACGGGCATTCCCATCGTCTTATGAATTGGACAAGAACCTGAAGCCCATCAAGCCCATGCAGTTCCTGGGAGATGAGGAGACCGTGCATAAAGCCATGGTAGCCGTGGCTGCTCAGGGCAAGGTCAAGAAGTGAAGTCGAGGAGGCAGAATTCTACCCCAAGATTACCCTCTCTGCCTGTTCAAGCCTCCTGCACCCTTCCCCAGCACACTGACTACATCTTTAGGATCTTAAGTTGTAGCTGAAGATGGGGACCCGTTGCTACCATTTTCCATTTAGTATTTGATCCCCTGCACCCATTCCCCTCACAGCATCTTGTCAGAGTAACACCTCTGAGGTGCAGGTTCTTGGTCCACATCCAGGAACGGCTCTTCTAACAGTAGAGTTGAGAGATAAACTATAATTTAGTTTTTCTTAGTCCTTTGTTTACTAAGGGTCTAATTAAGAAGAGAGGTCAGCCTAAAAAAGAAAAAATGCTGGGCGTGGTGGTGCAGTCCTTTAATCCCAGCACTTGGGAGGCAGAGGCTGGCAGATCTCTGTGAGTTCAAGGCCAGCCTGGTCTACAAAGTGAGTCCAGGACAGCCAGGACTACACAGAGAAACCCTGTCTCCAAAATCAATCAGAAGGAGGAGGAGGAGGAGGAGGAGGAAGAGGAGGAGGAGGAAGAGGAGGAGGAGGAGGAGGAGGAAGAGGAAGAAGAAGAAGAAGAAGAAGAAGAAGAAGAAGAAGAAGAAGAAGAAGGAGAGGTGGTCAGGGAGGAACCATGCTGGGATATGACCAATGAGGTAAAGCTACGGCCCAGTTTTGTTCCTGGAGCCTGTCCTGAACTCTTCCACAGTAAGGGAACAGGGTTGTAGTTATTCTGGTGGAGGATGAGAGTACCTTCCATGATGATTTAAAAGATACTACTTCCTCCTCTCTGACCCTAAAGGAGCTGCTGGCTCCAGAAGGTTGGGATCAATCCTGTCAAGTCTATGGGTTACATTTACTTTTACAGAAAAAAGGTATATATATATATATCAGCACACAAAGCCCCTCTGGGGTTTCTAGTGGCAGTTGAAACAGTCCTATGTGATCACTAGAAAACAAGCCATTCCTCATATCAAATGGGATAAACTCCTTGTCCTCAAGTGGCAGGAGTGCCTCTTGCTGTGTTGGGATCCCTTTGCCTTGTTCTGTAGAGGTGAAGTACCCCTTGATCATGTCCAAGTTTTTGTCTTTCACTGTCTGAATCATGTTTCAGCTGCTTGCTCCTACCATGTGGGTTCAGAACTCATCTGTGCAGAACAACTAAATCTCTTTCCAGATCAATATAATAAAGGAGTGATGTGCAATAAAAAAGAAAATCAAACCAAAAAAAAAAGCAATGCTGAAGGTATGAAGGTATCTCCATACCTGATGCTAATAACACTACAACCCCTCAGTAAGTTAAACAGCATAGGATTGTATAAAAACTTACATGCAGACCAGTGGGATAGAAGGAAAGACCCAAATTTAAATCTCCAGTCTAGAGTCCTCCAAGTCCAGTGCTCAACATGATTTTGTAGAGACAGCTGGTAGGTAAAATGCTTGTCATTCTCAAACTCCAGAAAATTGGAGCCCCACAATGCACTCTAGTAACCCCACAGTGTGGGGAAGGAAAATGGGAGGAACCATGGCTGGGCCTCCCTGCCCTTTTGTCTGGCTGAATCAGTGAGCTCCATGTGCAGTGAGGGACTCGCCTCAAAAAGAAAGGTGGAGACTAACTGGGGAAAACACCCACATAGACCTCTGGCTTTCACACACAGGGGCATACACGTTATCCACATGAACATGAACACACACAAAATGTTTAAGGACATGTTGGAACAAAAACAGCTTCTTCAACAAATGGTGCTGGAGAAACTGATTGTCCACACATAGAGCAATAAAGCTCCATCCTCATCTTTCCTAGTAGCAAAAGCAATACAAAGTAGATCACAAACTTCAAAATGAAACCACTAAAATGAGGAAAAGGCCTCATGAAACAGGGAGAGGAAAGAAATTTTGAAAAAATCTAACAGCTCAGGAAATGATGAAATTGACAAATGGAATTTCATTACATTAAAAAGCTTCCACACACGTTATAGAAAGCCTTCAAAAGAATAAAGAAATGCCATTAGAATGAAAGAAAAATTTTGCACCTCTCCATCTCACAGGAAGTTTGTATCCACAATACATAAAGAGCTCAAAAAGTAACCACCACTTCAGTCCTTTTAGAATGCCTACCATCAATAAGGCAAATGCTGATGAGGATGAGATAGGATCCTCTATACACTGTCAGTGGGAACATGAGTTAGTGCAACCATATGGCAATCGTTATAGAAGCTGCTCAAAAATCAAACTAGAATTACTATATGATACACTCCTTGATACATAAACAAAGGAATTAAGACTCGGAAATCCACACACCAGTGTTTAGTGCCATGCAGTCAATAACAGCCATGTTATAGACTCAGAGTAGGTACTCATCAATGAATGCATGGGTACATGAAATGTAGTGTATACGTAAAATGGTTGTAGAGAAATAGTTATAGAGAAGAAAGCAATCATGTTGCTTGCAGGAGCTAGAGGTTACCATGTTTTAAAAAAAGAAAGAAAGAAAGTCAGACTCAGAAAGAAACCTATTTTCTCTCAAATGTGGAAAAGAAAAAGACATGAAAGTAGAAGAGGCATGTTAAGGAAAGTGAAAACAAGGGAGGGTAATGGGGAAGGAATACGGTCAAATTATATGCATTATGCAAATGTCACAATGAATGGCACCATTATTTTATACAATATACCCAAACAAAAGCATTTGGAAAAATGAAATTGTCGCCATTATCAGTGTCTCTGCTGGCATTCGAAGGTGTCCAGTTGCAGAGCTGGCAGGTCTCAACTCTGCTTTGCTTTTCCCCATGGACTGTTCTCTCTGAGCAGCCTTCTATCCTCTGTGTCTTCTACCTCTGCAGTAATAACTGTTATTAGTCCTATAGAAGTAGTAGGTTTGTGTCTTCAGCAGCCTCAAGCTCCATTTCATGCATAAGGTCTTCAGCACACAGATGTATAGCAGCACAGTCTCTGCAGAGGAGAGCTCTGAAAGCAGCCTCCTCGGCCGTTGGTAGGCTGTGTCTTTCTGTCTCCTCCCTGGGGAAACCCTGAGAAAGGCTTGTACACTCCAGGGTTGGAAAAGAAACGTTTTCAGGCTGAAGAGGCAACCTAATTACATACTCTGAAATTCCCTGATATTTTTTCAACAGCAGCAGAAGCCCAGTCCTTTAATTCTTAACGTTCTATATTCTGTAGTTATGGAATCAAAACCTCGTAGTCAATTGTGAATAGCCACCACAGTCTGCCTGGGAGCAATCATCTCTCCAAATTCTATACATGTTAGTTATTATTCTCCAACACCTGGCATGTCCATGTTATTATCCTCATGTCACAGACAAGGAAACTGAGGTCAGAGAAATTCCAGTTTTCTGCCAAACATCACACAAGGGTGAACTGGGAAATTAATATGCTGCCTCTCTATTGTTTCTACCTTGATACATTGCTATTTAAAAGGAGTGGGTGGTTAGTGGTTTAGTGACTAAGAACATGTATTGTTCTTGCAGAGGACCCAAGTTTAGTTCCTAGCACCCACATAAGGTGGCCCACAACTGTCTGAAATTCTAGCTCATGAGGATCCAACAGCTCTGCCCTCCTGGGGTACCTGCACTCATGTGCACACATGAATATACACACAAAAAATAAAATAAAATAAAAACAGACTACTTCTTACAAGAGGATGGAACACATCCTACTTATTCATTTGATAAATTAGGGCTCAGGACACAACTCAGTTGATCGAGTGCTTGCTCGGTATGCAGGAAGCCCTGGATCCCATCCCTAGCACTCCCCATCTTGGGAATCAGCCTGATTTATGGAGTGCTGGGGATGGGACCCAGGGCTTCCTGCATACCAAGCAAGCACTCGATCAGTGAGCTTCACTCTCAGCCCTAAATTATCAAATACATATATATATATATATGAAATAATTTAAAATCAATGCTAAAAATTGAAACAATATGGAAAATGTCAAAATGGATGATCTAGGTACATATTTTTAAAAGGCTTTTTGTAAAACTAACAATTACCACCTAGACTGGAGACTTAGCTCAGTGGTAGTTACTTGCCTAGCATGGAACCTGGGTTGCAGAAGCCTCAGGGTCCATCTCTAGCATGGGAGATGATGATAATGGTGATAACGATGATGATGATATTAATGACCTTCTGATCCTTCTACTTTGAACACTGATGTTTGCTTAAATTATATTTTTCTCATCGTGAGGCATACCTGATATCTAGTTTGTCTCAATACTGGGAAGGCTCACTGTCTAGCTACCGAATACTACCCTTATTTCCCAAATATGTGGATGGATGGGTTCTGGGAAGTCATTCATTCACAGTGATGTGCACAGACAAAGTAGAAGAAGAAAAGAGAGAGGAGGAGGAGGAGGAGGAGGAGGAGGAGGAGGAGGAGGAGGAGGAGGAGGAGGAGGAGACCACTTGTTATTCCTAGATACACTTTCCAGATTCTGCATCTATCTTTCTGACAGATAAGGACACTAAAATGTTTGGGTCCCAACATTTTACTAAGGTTTGAATTCCTTACCTACTGAAATCCTAGCCAAAAGAGTTTCTTTAGTTTTGTATTAAATTATCCCATTTGATTGGCTGCCTTACTCAACCTAAGTGATTACTTACCAGCTCACCTTTTCCCCTGGGCAGACACCACATCAGAGTTCATGTGAGTGACTTCTGGGGTCCTGGCTCCTGGTTGGGTTTGTTGTTGTTGTTGCTGCTGTTGTTATTATTGGGTTTTTGTTTTGTTTTGTTTCCTGACTATCGAAATCATCTCCCATCCTCCCTTGAACAATGCTTTTGCCCACAATCACAGATTCCTAGTGCTTTCCAGCTTTTGTTATTTGGTTTGTCTGGGAAAACAAAATTAGCTGTTTCAGATTGTTCCATTTCCTGGTTGGGAGAGAGGTGATGGTGGGGAGGGGGCGGTTGGTGAGGTGGCCGAACAAAGCCAGTTGCTCAGTTAATGCTTTAACCTTGCGTATAATTTATGCAATAAACAAAGTCACATGCTCCCCTAATAATTTAGATGTAAGCAAATGTTGATTTATTCAGGAAGGCTACTGCCCGGAGCAAGGCCCCTGGCACTAAAATTGGAATTAAACTAGGACAGAAGCAGGCTAGTCTATAATAACATTTGTATAATTTTATTTTTGCCCTTGGCTCAGTTCATTTCCTCGTACAGTAGACGCATGAAATTGGCTCTCCAGCCACCTTTAGCTGTTCATTGATATCTGGGCAGGAATGGAAGCTCGACAAAGCTCTTCTCTAAGTTTTGTTTTTAATCATATAGGTCTTAGATTCCCAGGTCATTTCTGACAATAATTACCTTTCTCTGACTTGTGTTTTTGGCAAGTATCTCCTAGAATAGCTTCATTTAACCTAAAGATAGAGTTTTGTTCCTATGACTGTGAGAAGACTCCAAGAACTGAGTTAGTTAAATAGATGCGAGTGTTAGGATTCCTTTTTTTCTTTATTTCGTGCCCTGAGGCTTGAAGCCTGAGTTTTCCTAGTTTCCTGTCAGCAGTGAAATGAAGGCCTTAGGAAATTCCTTAAATGGTAGAGGGAAAAAATAAACATTAACTTGAAAGAGTGAAGGATCAGCCCCCCTCTCACTATTAACCTTTGACTTAAATAAAAATTAAGAACTACATCATATAGGCTTGCTACTTGGGTGGGGGGCAGGGAGGGGCAGACTGACTCCTTTTTAAGTATCTTTCGGGCAGTCAATAATTTGTGAGAATTTCTCAAAAGGAGGCCAAGTTTCCTCCCTCATGCCCGATGTCCACCAATAGGTGTTTTCACACCTAATCACCTTAAAATGCATTCACAACTTCCACCCCCCACCTCCATAACACTTTCATCTCCGGAAAAGTAGCAGCACTACTTGGGGTCAAAAGTTCAAAATAAAGAATTTTTTCCCCCTCGGGGCAGGAAATCAAATACCCTAAACCTCCCTAACCTTTTGTGTAGGGGGAGTTTAACAAAAAGAAAAAAAAAAACCTGAAAAATCAGAAATTAAAAAAAAATTTTGGCATTTACGGTCTATGTGAACTATGCATTTATCTCTCCTCCTTGCAGCTGGGAAGGTAAACAACAGCCCCAGTGTTTGGGAGGCAAATATTGTTCCCTCCTATTCTTGGTAACCAATCTCTCCCAGGCCTCCTCCACCCTAGTCTGATTGTGCCCTGGGGCTCTGCAGGCAGCAAAGGAGGCTTTCAGAGAATCCAGGCCCTGTTTTTGCCTTCATTATGAATTCCGAATAGAACAAGTTTTCGCCTGGCTTAGGCTCTGGTTATGAAAGTTTCTCACAGCTCTCGAAAACATAGGGAATAATAAATGGCCAGGCAGAGAGGTAGAAGGCAGGAGGACCACCACCAAAGGTTTCTGGTCACGTCAGAAACCACGATTGCTGCGCCCGAGGATTTACTGTCACTAGGAGCCAGAGATAAAAATAGTTTGCCTTTGGCCTGAGGTCAGGAGTTGGGACCGGGGAGCTTTCAGGTTCTGTCCTTTGTTTCCAAGCCAGCAGAGAAAAGAGCCTTTGGACCCAGTCAAGGAGAGCGAACAGAAGAGAGCCCTTCGCTCCAGGCATTGTGGCCTCTGGCTTTCTCTGGGGACAGGCTGTGAGGCACAGCAGCCTTGGGAAATCTTTTACCCCAAGGGGCAGCTGTGGCGCTCCAAATGTTTTCAGGCATTTCCAGCATAAAAGCAAAAATTGATGAGTTTCAGTGGGACGAGCTCTGAAACTCAAAGGAAAAGCCCGAGGCGGTGGAGGGAGCGGAGGAAGCGTTTTATTGTCTTGCTGCGGGTTTCTTTTCTTCGTTTCCCTGAGCTGGTGTCTTTATTGACTCAAGATGTTATATGAATGCACCAGTGAAATATCACATGTAAACTCTTCAGGGATCTCTCAGCTCCAAGTTTACAGAGCAGGCTCCGTGCTGGGCCCGAATTCCGGTTACCGCCCCCACCCCAGCCCAGGTTCCCCATACCCTCAGCGTCCTCATCTCTCTTTAAGGACTGAGAGATTCACCACAAACCTTTCGACAAATTCCAGAAAGCGGTGTCTTATGAGCCCTTCAGACACAGACTTGATCTGCTATACAATTGCCTCGTTTTCTACACATTTAAAAATCTGTACAAACTACTTAAAATAAATCCAATCTATTAACCTTTGACTTACATTTTTTTTAAAAAGGAAGAATTTGCAGGGTTTTTCCCCCCCCAAAAAAGAATTGATCCGTCTCTATGAGCCCTGTCCTAAAAGATGATTTATATTATTGTTTTTATTCTATTTTGTTTCCTGGCAGTAACTGGGGCCTGGCAGGCTCTAGTCTACCGCACTGCCATCATGGGGTGAACTGTGACTTTATGTGATTATAAGAAGCCTCTTGACTGTGGCTTCTTATACATAGTTCATGATGTAGCTGTTATACGTACATCATAACTACCCCTTAGACTCACTAAAGTATACAAAAGCACAACTCAGTTAGTGTTTACAGACTGGTCTGGCTATGTACATCCTGGGCTGGCTGCAAGCTCACAAGGGTCCCCAGTACTGTGAGAACAGGCGTGTGCCAATATGCCTAGTCCCTAAGTTCATTTAAGAGTTTTTAAACATGACCACATTCCATAATATTAATGAGTTTGACCTAAAGAGAACACTATATTAGTGTGTCCGTTTCAGTCCCTCGCTTAGTTAAATGTGCTGTAGTTTGGGGTATATCTTATTGGTACAGCCTGCCTAACATGTAACATACACCAGGCCCCAAGTTCTAGCACCAAAAAAAGAGTGTGTGTGTGTATGTTTGTAAACCCTTCCTTCAGGTGGGCTTCCCTAGGTAGCCACATTTAACAGAAGCATTAGATAGAATCTAGAGCAACATGCTGATTCCTTCTTTTCTGTTTATGGCTACAAAATACATATAAAATAAAAAACCTTACATGTGATCTGCCGACAATTGTAATACAAAGAGAAATTGTTTTATCGGGAAATCTGCACTTGCAGGGGAAGTTCTACAGGCTAATGTGCCATCACAAGACTGTCTTTATAAAGGCGATGAAGGGAAAACAGCCAGGAACAAGTGACAGAAAGACCTGAGACTTCATAAATAAAAACATACTGTCACAATGAGACACTAATCACAAGTCCCCAAGTAAAACCCAAGCACCCACAGCAGCCTGAGGCTAACATGTGCACCTGGAGACCCGCTGTGCCCTTGGTTGTGTGTGAGTGAACTGTCCTGTCCTTTACTCTTCACGACAGTCTCCTCTCCTGTTAAAGAAAAGCGGGGTGGGGGGGGGGTATTCCACTTCAGAAAACAGGGATAAAATTGCATCTGATTAAAAAATGTCCCTTCAGGGCAGTTTATATGAAGAGTTAAGCCAGGTAACATCAAACCAGGTCCATTCCTGTAAAATACATGAAGCTCATAGAGGTATCTTTTTGTGTTTAAGGTAATAATCTTTGTAATGAATATCAGACCATCAGACTGCTTCTTTGGTAAGAATGAATTTTTGCCACATAGAAGATAGCAAGGTTGGTTTGCCAGAAAGCAGTCAAAATGCTAATCAAAATACTAATTAATAAAAAAATACTTTTGTGGTGCCCCCTCTGCCCAGGAAAAATAACTTTCTTCAAGGCTCCTAGAGAGTGGACCTGTTAACGCTATTGTGAGCATAAAATCCTTGGGACCCTTCATCCCCACACCCCCTCTCTGTTCCCATTCCCTAGCTCCTTGCTGGCATGGGTTACACTGAGTCACACTCCAAATCCTCTCCTAATGTTCAAAGTAAAAGAAAACTATATACAGGAAGCATTGGGGACTTCTTTCAAGAGTAAACATAATAGCTGCCCTGGTGTGTGTGTGTGTGTGTGTGTGTGTGTGTGTGTGTGTGTGTGTGTGTGTGTGTGTGTGTGTGTGTGT
>CAJQZJ010033120.1:356713-390409 GCA_907164525.1 Lophiomys imhausi | reverse complement strand
GTCCTAAAGGGAACCTGGATACGGCCCCTCCTAGGCCCCAAGACACTGGGTCCTAAAGGGAACCTGCATACGGCCCCTCCTAGGCCCCAAGACACTGGAAGAGGATGTGAAAAGACTGGAAGAGCTGGAAGAAGTGACAATTTCTTTTATGGTGTAGCCAGAGGCAAAGTGCCCATTCTCCTATAAATTAGCCCCCATCCACGCTGCTGTAAGACATCCTAATGGACTCATTGGTTTGACAAGGAACAACAACAAGATGTAGATGTGCAAGGATAACTAATGGGGAAGAGAAGGGGATGGTCATGAGGGAGGAGGAGGATAAGAAAATGTAATGGGGGAATATGATCAAAATGTGTTGTATACATGAATGAAATGTCATCACGAAGCCCACTATATAATCCATGTATGACAATAAAAACTTTTGAAAACACACTGACCGTAGGCTGGATGCTGGGCTGGGGAATGCCAGCTAGGATGAAGGGAAAGAAAGCCTGACAGTGCTAGAGAACAGCAGTCCCTTTCCAAGGAGAGAAGAGAAAAAGGATCGAGGGAGGAGAGCATCCCTGCAGAATAAGACGCTTTGCCAAAAGCCCAAGAGAGCAATCTGGGACTTTTGTGAGCCAAGAGCAGGTGTCCTGAAGACACCCCTCACTTCCTTAGGCCCTACCAGCCCAAAGTGCATACATCTCAAAGGGAAAAATGACGCAAAAAAGAATTTTATTTAAGTCACTGGGTTTCAACCAAATTCAAAATCTTAAAAAAGTCTCTTTACCGAGTAATAACTGGGGGTTTTACCTTTTTGCTTGCCTTATTTGTACGACTAAGGATCAAACCAAAAGCCTTACACAGACTAGGCAAGTACTCTACCATTGAGCTACATGCTCAGCCCTGGAATTGTTAAAACAATAGTGATTAGAATAAAAAAGAGTCACTGTGGGTGCTTTACACAGAAAACTCTCTAGAGGCTGCCAAGGACATGATGGATGAGTGTGGTGGGTGTGTGTGTGTGTGTGTGTGTGTGTGTGTGTGTGTGTGTATCACCTGAAACAGGAATTACAGATGGTTGTGACCTGCTTGATGTGGGTGGTGGGAACCACATGATCCTCCACAAAAGTGCCAAGTGCATTCAGTCACTGAACCATAGCTTCACCCCCAAGGATGGATGCTTTATATACTAAGGCAACCTGTGTGGGTGCTACCAACGGAGAGGGAGGAATCTGTGGCGACCTGCTAGAGCAATTGGAGACAGAGTGTGAGAATGCCAGAGGGCAACTGGATCCTTACCAGGGTTGGATCAGAAAATTCCCACACAGGCTCATGTGTTTGAGTACTTTGTCCCCCCAGTTGATGGCGCTGTTTGGGCCGATGTGGAACTTTTAGGCAGTGGGGGCTCATGGGAGGACCCCTGGTAAATGCCGTGAGGTTTTATAGGCTGCCCACTTCCTACCTATTCTCTATATTCTTGCTGCATATCTTCCGTGTGATCGTGGACCATATCCTGCTTTAAATGATGGGCCAAGAATATTCGTCCCTCACATTGCTGCTTGTCAGGTATTTGAACACAGCACCGCAAAAAGTAACTAAAAAGTAGCCCCCTTTACTTTTGATATTATCATGGAAGGTGACTCTCAAGAGAAGCTCCAGCATGGTGAGCTTGAGAAAAAGGCACAAGCTCCAGGAAAAGGGTTGAGAACAGGCTAAAGGACCAAAAGGTGAGCAACTCTCAGAAGAGCTACAGCAAAAGAGCCTTGGTGGAGGGCCTGCCTGCCTCTGAGCACACAGCCAGAGTGTGAGTGTAGGCACAAACAAAGTGTGCTAGTTGTTGGGAGGTGTACACTTCATCAGAAACTAATCAAACAGAAGGGCTCTCTCCCTCATCTTCCCTAATCCCTACCACACATTAACCAAAAGAAAAGGAAGAGTCCTCAGAGGTTGAAGGGGGAGGGGGAGAGGAAACAGGAAGGGAGAGGGTTAATGAAGAGACGTGATTTCTGCATTTGAAGAGGAATCCTACAGGTGAGTCTGGCGGCTGCAAGCATTTTCAATTACAGGGAAGATGAGAATGGCAGAGAAAATATGAAATATCGTCTCTGTGTTTGTTCTCTACCAAAAATGAGGCTCTTCCTACCCCAAGGACAATTTTCACTGAGATCAAAACACACTATAAGGGACGATGGTGTCTCTCTATAGATTCTTATAGCAGCTCAAATGGGGGTGCTCTGTCATAATTGCCATCATAGAACCCCTCAGCCTGACACCTGCTAGAAGGAGACCCGGTAAAGCCCCGCCCTCTCGATCTTACTGTGGCATGCACAGCACACCCAAACCAGACTCCAGGTAGATCATATTCAACAAACAGAGACGGGTGTGTCCATTGGCAAA
Source organism: Lophiomys imhausi (assembly GCA_907164525.1). Lineage (NCBI taxonomy): Eukaryota > Metazoa > Chordata > Mammalia > Rodentia > Muridae > Lophiomys > Lophiomys imhausi. The sequence continues at coordinate 388,027 of CAJQZJ010033120.1, read as the reverse complement.
GCACCGTACCACTGAGCTGTACCTCCGGGTGCTGTAGTCTTCTTAGCATCAAACCCCCTACAGGTCATAGACTGCAAGTTGTCTACTCCTTCGTGCCAATCTATGCATTTTCTCCATGCTTTCTGCCAATCCAGGGAGGCCTCGGGCTGCCTCTGGATCACCTTTGAGCTGACAGTGCTGTTCCCTCTTTAATTGGCTTTTGCTCCTCACCCTATCCATCACATAAAGGTCCCTGTACATACATTCTCCTCCGTCATGCAAGTCTATGACCACATACTTGGATTTCAGCATCTCCTTTTTCTCTACTCCAACTTCCTGCCCCTCTCTGCCAACCTAAACAACACTTTCTCCTTAGTTTTTTCTTTTTATTTGTGTCTCTTTGTATGTGAGGCAAGACTGCAGGTTCCCAAAGAGGACAGAAGTCGGACCCCTGACTCTAGAATAGCAGGTGGTTGTGAGATGCCCAGTGTGTGTGCTGGAAAGCAAAGTCGGGTCAGATTCTCCAAGAGCAGTATGTGCTCCTAACTGTGGAGCTGTCTCTCTGGACCCCTTCCCCCTTTTTTTTCTCAGTGCACTTATTTTTTGTGTAATGTTATTGAATTACCTTTCCTGTACTGTGTGTTCCTTAACATTCTCCTTCTGAGAGAAAGTACACAACAAATCAGCTAAAGGGGGAATAATTTGGGTCACAGACCCAGAAGTTTCAGTTCATCTGAAACTTGAGGAGTACAGCAGAATCCTCAAATCATGATTGCAAAAAAAGAGAGAGGAAGAGAGAGGGCAGGAGGAGAGAGCCCCCACTCTGGGCATTCTCCTTAGCCCTCTTTTCTTTCATTTGGGCCACCAGAACATGAGGTATACCCATGCACACTGAAGGTAGGTCTTTCCTCAGTTGAACCTCTTTGGAAATACTCCCATGGATACACAAGAGGTGTGTCTAACAGCAGGTTTTCCTAGTCTCTCTGGTGCTTCTCACTTTAATACAATTGACAATAAGATTAAATATTTCATACTATACTGCCTATTTAAGTGTCTGAGTGACAGTTGCTTAATATTGGCATTAACAATATTAAGTAGCAACCATCATTAATCCCAGAATATTTCCATCAACACCAAAGGAGTCTAAACTCCAACAGCATTCCTTTCCTTTCTTGCCCATGCCTCCCACCCCTTACCCCCTCCCCCCCCCCCCCTCCCCCCCCCCCCCCCCCCCGTAGCCACTGACACCCTCTGGATCTCCAGATGATTTTCCTTGTCTTAGTCAGTGTTCTATTGTTATGAGAGACACCATGACTGCAGCAACTCTTACAAAAGAAAGCATCTAATTGGGGTGCACTCACAGTTTCAGAGGTTTAGCCCATTATCATCAAGGTGGGGCTCAGTGGTAAGAGTGGAGGCACCTGACATGTCATAGGTACAGCAGGAAGCAGAGAGTTACACAAGGATGCTGGTACCCAGCTTGCTTCCTCTTCTGTGGGTGACTCTTCCTCTCTCTGTCAGACTTCTCTGGACACATCCTAACAAACATGCCCAGAGGTGTGTGTCTCCTGGGTGATTCTGAATCCAGCCAAATGGACAATCAAAAAAAAAAAAAAAAACCACTGTAGTAAACATCACTACCGCCTTCATTTTTATTGCTGAATAATATTCCCCTAAGTGGATACGCCACACTCTGTTTATCCATCCATCATCTGTAGGGATCTAGGTGATGTCTGCCTTTTTTTTTTCCTTTATTTTTTTATTTCTTCAAATTACATCTCAATCGCAGTCCCTTCTCTATTCCCCCATCCAGTCCCACCCTCCCACCCTCAACCCCCCCATCCTCTTCCCTTTTTTTTTTAAGTTTAAGGTATATCTTATTTCCCCCAACAGTTTCCCCTTTCAGTCCAACAAATAGCTCTTTCTCTTATAATAATAAATACAATACAGTAAAACAGAGGTAATTAGGCCACAGTTATGAGGGTTATATGGCTTAGCGTACATTCCCAATGTCCAGTCCATATGTATTTGGCACCTGACTTTAACATTCTACTATCTAACCATCTCCATGAGTTTAAAGTTCTGTATCTAACTCAACATTTATACTAACTTGCAACACAATTTTAAAAGCATCTTCTTAGATCTATAACACTATATTGACTCCTAAACAACTCAAAATTTAATTATGAGACGCTAGCTATCTGTTCTTCAACCAACTCAGAGACCTGAGAGGGATAAATATATCTGATTTTATAGGAAGTACAGGGCCTGCAGCTTCCAAAACTAAGAAATGACATACCAGTGGCTGCCTGGACAGTTCCCATTTTCTCTCCATACATTACAGCATTGATCTTCAGTCATTTGGCCCCGTTTCTCTGACAGACAATGATTGTAGAGCAGGGGTTATGAAGGATTTGCCTACCCTGTCTTGGCAGAGCTAGGCTGTCGACTTACCTGCTTCCAGGTTTTGTCCTTTTTGGACACCATTCTGTCTACAGTTGGAGCAAGGGGCCTTTCCTACCAAGAGATAGGCTTGCAACTAATTCAATTATCTCCCACTGGAGATTCTTCTATGCTCATATTCTACTTGGGGTAGAATAGGGGGTGCTGTCAGGAGTTGATATGTCTCGATATAAAAAAATCTAAAGTTACGAAAACATCTTAGAATGCCATATTCTGCAGATCTCTTGAGGTTTTTGAAGAGGCCCTATCTATCTCTTATATTAGGGTAAGCAGATGTTGCTTGTCTCTTAGCAGGTTTATTTCTGATTAGCTTAGAAAATAACTATAATAGGTGGTCATAGTACCTAACAAAATGACCGGCTTGCATAACTATTAGTTTGCATTTCTTAATTATCCTAAACAGTTTATGACAATTACTAGTAAAAGGCCAAAACATCACATTTCATTTTTTTTTTCTTTACCTCCTAACCCTTCCGTCCCATTTCTCTGGGGTGGGGTGTCCTTATATAACAGTCCCTCATCTCAGTTGAGAGGTCGTATGAGGGCTACGAGGCAGTACCACCAGTGAAAAGTGTCTCATTGCCCAGAAGAGAGAACTAAAAAACAAACAAACAAATAAGCAGACACACAGATAACTAAGAATAAAAAATAGAAAAAAATATATAAAAAATAAAAAGTCTATGTCTAAGTTCCCTTTGGTGTGTTAGTTGTAGTATCGATAACTTCTACTATATAGCTAAAATCCTACTATAAGTGAATAGATGCCATATGCGTCCTTCTGAGTCTGGGTTAGCTCACTCAGGATGAGCTTTTCTAGTTCCATCCATTTGGCTGCAAATTGCATAATTTCATTGTTCCTGATAGCTGAATAATATTCCATTGTGTAGATGTACCACAGTTTTTTAACCCATTCTTTGGTTGAGGGACATCTGGGTTATTTCCAGTTTCTAGCTATTACAAATAAGGCTGCTATAAACATAGATGAGGAACTTCCTTATGATTCCGTGAAGAGGCATTTGGGTGTATACCCAGAAGTGGTATGGCTGGGTCCTGAGGCAAAGCTATTCCACGTTTTCTAAGATATCGCCAGACTGACCTCCATAGTGGTTGCACAAGCCTGCACTCCCACCAGCAATGGAGTAGGGTACCCCTTTCTCCACACCCTCGCCAGCATGTGTTGTCATTTAAGCTTTTGATCTTAGCCATTCTGACAGGTGTGAGATGGAATCTCAGAGTCGTCTTGAGTTGCATTTCTCTGATGATTAAGGATGTTGAGCATTTCTTCAAGTGTCTCTCAGCCATTAGGGATTCCTCCTTTGTGAATTCTCTATTTAGCTCTGCTCCAATTTTTTGATTGGATTATTTGGTTTCTTGGCATTTAATTTCTTGAGTTCTTTGTAGATTTTGGATATTAGCCCTCTGTCAGATGTGGAGTTGGTGAAGATTTATTCCCAGTCTGTAGGCTGCCATTTTGTTCGAATGACAGTGTCCTTTGCCTTACAGAAGCTTTTCAGTTTCATGAGGTCCCATTTATTGATTGTTGATCTCAGGTCCTGAGCTCTTGGTATTCGGTTCAGGAAGTTGTCGCCTGTGCCAATGAGTTCGAGGGTTTCTTCCACTTTTTCTTCTAGTAGATTTAGTGTGACCGGCCTTATGTTAAGGTCTTTGATCCACTTGGACTTAAGTTTTGTACAAGGTGATAAGTATGGGTCTAACTTCATTCTTTTACAAATGGACATCCAGTTGGACCAGCACCATTTGTTGAAGATGCTGTCCTTCTTCCATTGTGCCGTTTTGGCTTCTTTGTCAAAAATTAGGTGGCCATAAGTGTGTGGGTCTATTTATGGATCTTCAATTCGATTCCATTGATCTACTGGTCTGTTTCTATACCAATACCATGCTGTTTTTACAACTATTGCTCTGTAGTACAGCTTGAAATCTGGGATGGTGATACCTCCAGATGTTTTTTTTATTGTACAGGATTGATGTAGCTATTCTGGGCTTTTTGTTGTTCCATACGAAATCGAGAATAGCTCTTTCCAAGTCTATAAAACATTGTGTTGGTATTTTGATAGGAATTGCATTGAATCTATATATTGCTTTTGGTAGGATGGCCATTTTTATTATGTTGATCCTACCTATCCATGAGCATGGGAGATCTTTCCATCTTCTAAAGGCCTCTTCCATTTCTTTCTTCAAGGGCTTGAAGTTCTTGTTGTACAGGTCCTTTACTTGCTTGGTTAAAGTTACCCCCAGGTATTTTATGTTGTTTGTGGCTATTGTGAAGGGGGTTGTTTCCCTTATTTCTTTCTCAGCCCATTTGTTTGTTGTATAAAGAAGGGCTTCTGATTTTTTTGAATTAATTTTGTATCCAGCCACTTTGCTGAAGGTATTTATCAGCTGTAAGAGTTCTCTGGTGGAATTTTTGGGGTCGCTTATGTATACTATCATATCGTCTGCAAATAGGGATAATTTGACTTCTTCGTTTTCAATGTTTATCCCCTTGATCTCCTTTAGTTGTCTTATTACTCTAGCAAGAACTTCAAGTACTATATTGAAGAGATATGGTGAAAGTGGACATCCTTGTCTTGTCCCTGAGTTTAGAGGAAATGTTTCAAGTTTCTCTCCATTTAATTTGATGTTGGCCACTGGCCTGCTGTATATTGCCTTTATTATTTCTTGGTACGGTCCTTGTATGCCTGTTCTCTCCAGAACTTTTAGCATGAAGGGGTGTTGGATTTTGTCAAATGATTTTTCTGCATCTAGCGGGATTATCATGTGGTTTTCTTCTTTCATCTTGTTTTTATGGTGAATGATGTTGATAGACTTTCATATGTTGAAGCCTACTTGATCATGGTGTATGATACTTCTGATGTGTTCTTGAATTTGGTTTGCTAATATTTTATTAAGTATTTTTGCATCTATGTTCATGAGGGAGATTGGTCTGAAGTTCTCTTTCTTTGTTGGGTCTTTGTGTGGTTTAAGAGTCAGGGTGACTGCCGGGCAGTGGTGGCGCACGCCTTTAATCCCAGCACTTGGGAGGCAGAGGCAGGCGGATCTTTGTGAGTTCGAGGCCAGCCTGGTCTACAAAGTGAGTCCAGGACAGCCAAGGATACACAGAGAAACCCTGTCTCGAAAAAACCAAAAAAAAAAAAAAAAAAAAAGAATCAGGGTGACTGTGGCCTCATAGAATGAATTTGGCAATGTTCTTTCAGATTCTATTTTGTGAAAGAGTTTGAAGAGTATTGGTGTTAGCTCCTCTTTGAAGGTCCGGTAGAATTTCGTGCTAAAGCCATCTGGCCCTGGGTTTGTTTTGGTTGGGAGATTTTTAATGACTGTTTCTATTTCCTTAGGGGTTATAGGGCTGTTTAATAAGTTTATCTGATCTTGATTTAGTTTCGGTAGGTGGAATCTATCAAGAAAATTGTCCATTTCACTTAAGTTTTCAAATTTGGTGGATTATAGATTTTTAAAGTAGGATCCAAATATTCTCTGGATTTCCTCAATGTCTGTTGTTATTTCTCCCTTTTCATTTCTGATTTTGTTTGTGTTTTCTCCCTCTGTCTTTTAGTTAATTTGGCTAAGGGTCTGTCTATTTTGTTGATTTTCTCGAAGAACCAACTCTTGGTTTCATTGATTCTTTGTATAGTTCTTTTTGTTTCTAAGTTGTTGATTTCAGCCCTAAGTTTGATGATTTCCTGCCTTCTGCTCCTCTTGGGAGTGTTTGTTTCTTTTTTATTTCCAATTCACCCAGTTTAGCTGTTAATTCGCTAATATGAGCTGTCACAATTTTCTTTTTGAAGGCACTTAGTGCTATGAACTTTCCTCATAGCGCAGCTTTCATTGTGTCCCATAGGTTTGGGTATGTTGTGTCTTCATTTTCATTGGATTTTAAGAAGTCTTTGATTTCCTTCTTTATTTCTTCCCTGACCCAGTGGCTCTCTAGTAAAGAGTTGTTCAGTTTCCATGTGTGTAGACTTTCTGTTGATTCTTTTGCTATTGAAGTCCATCTTTATTCCATGGTGGTCTGATAAGATACAAGGGGTATAACCGAACTTTTAAATTATTATCTAACACTTATTTATTTATTACTAAATTCACTTATAACAAACACCAACAATTTCTTAACTATTAATCCTATAAATTTCTACAACCCCTTTAACCTATTCACTAAACCTATTGATAATTATTTTTCTAACCTTTTAGAATGATACAGTCTCTGGGGCAGGTCCTCAGTCATCAGGAACATAGTCTTTGTTGTAGATTCTTTAACGCACTTAGCAGTCCTTTTTCTGGATCTCTCAGATGCAGGTTTGTCAGGGTAAGTTGGTTATTGCAGTCTCACCTTAAATAAGGCTTCATGCTTTCTTCTCTGTGGGAGACCCCAGCCGTCTGCAGGCCAACTTACTTCTTTTGAATCAGGAACTCAGCTGCTCTGCCTCAGTCCTTAAAGCCAGGCACAGTTTCCTTTAGGCCACTGTTTGGACAGATCAAACCCCTCTAGGCAAAAGCTGAGCCACAGGGTTTAGTCCTTGGCCTTTTGGTGTCTTGCTCAGGCTTTCTTTGCTCACCAGCTTCTTTCTGCTTCAGGGAAATCTGGCCATCAAATGATGGCCAGCACTTTTTTCAGCAGGACTCTTGGAGCTCTCTAGCATCAGGGGCCTCTTCCCTTTCTGGGATCCATGCACTGTCCTTAAATAGGAGGAACTCTGTTTCAGCTTAATTTGGGCTCTGCCCACTTAGCAGCTGAAAACAATGTCAGGCCAGATACTTTGTTTCTTCAAGTCCATTAAGTCTTTCCTGTTTTCCTGACTTCAACCTTGTTTTTCAGTGTATTGAGTCTTTCCTGTTTTTCCTGACTTCAACCTTGTTTTTCAGTCTATTACGTCTTTCCTGTTTTTCCTGACTTCATGCTGATAATGCTCTTCATGCCCCGAATTAAGAGACAGTATCAGAAACCCCTATATATTTTCTAAGTCTATTTTATCTAACCCCTACAAAGGGGTTATTTCAGTTTTCTTGTATCTGTTGAGGCTATCTTTGTGGCCAACTATATGGTCGATTTTGGAGAAGGTTCCATGAGGTGCTGAGAAGAAGTTGTATTCTTTTGTGTTTGGGTGAAACATTTTGTAGATATCTGTTAGGTCCATTTGGTTCATGATCTCTGTTAGACTCATTATTTCTCTGTTTGGCTTCTGTCTTGATGATCTCTCCATAGTTGTGAGTGGGGTGTTGAAGTCTCCCACTATTAAAGTGTTTGGGTCGATGTGTGATTTAAGTTTTAGAAGCGTTTCTTTTATAAATGTAGGTGCCTTTGTATTTGGGGCATAGATGTTCAATATTGAGATGTCCTCTTGGTGGATATTTCCTTTAATGAGTATGTAATGCCCTTCTCTGTCTTTTTTTTATTAACTTCAATTGGAAGCCTATTTTGTTTGATATTAGGGTGACTACTCCAGCTTGTTTCCTGGATCCATTTGCTTGGAAAACCTTTTCCCAGCCCTTTACTCTGAGATAGTATTTATCTTCAATAGTGAGATGTGTTTCTTGTATGCAGCAAAAAGATGAGTCTTGTTTACGGATCCAGTCTGTAAGTCTGTGTCTTTTTATTGGTGAGTTGAGTCCATTGATGTTGATGGATATTAGTGACCAGGGTTGTTATTTCCCATTATTTTAGTATAGCTGGCTGTCTTGTGTTTCTTTTTGTTTAATTGCTGTGAGGTTTCTATTTCCAATGTTTTTTTGGGTGTAGTTATCTTCTCTGTGTTGGAATTTTCCTTCTAGGATCTTCTGTAGGGCTGGGTTTGTGAGGAGATATTGTTTGAATTTGATTTTGTCATGGAATATCTTGTTTTCTCCTTCTATGTTGATAGAGAGTTTTGCTGGGTATAGTAGTCTGGCTGGGCACCTATGTTCTCTCAGGGTTTGTAGGACATCCGTCCAGGCCCTTCTAGCTTTTAAAGTTTCTGAGGAGAAGTCAGGTGTGATTCTGATGGGTCTGCCATTGTATGTGACTTGGCCTTTTTCTCTTACAGCTTTTAATGTCCTTTCTTTGTTCTCTATATTTGGAGTTTCTATTATTATGTGGCGAGAGGAGTTTCTTTTCTGATCTAATCTGTTTGCTGTTCTGTAAGCCTCTTGGATTTTTAGTGGCATCTCTTTCTTTAGGTTTGGGAAGTTTTCTTCTATGATTTTGTTGAAGATATTTCCTGGACCATGGAGTCGGGAGTCTTTTCTTTCCTCTATGCCTATAATTCTTAGGTTCCCTCTTTTCATTGAGTCTTTGATTTCTTGGATATTGTGGGTGAGATATTTTTTAGCTTTCTCATTTTCTTTGGATGTTGTATTGATTTCTTCCATCGAATCTTCCAAGAGATCCTGTCTTCCATCTCTTGAATCCTATTTTTGGTACTCACATCCATAGTTCCTGTTCTCTTCCCTTGATTCTCCATTTCCATTTTTAACTCTGACTGTGTTTTCTTTTTTGTTTCCATTTCCATTTTCATTTCTTGAGTGATGTTATTGTTTTGTACATTTCCTGCTCCAGTTTGCTTGTCTTTGCCTGGAAGTCTTCCATTCCCTTCTCTTTTTCTTGTTCAAGTTGACTCACCTTGTTCTGAAGTTCTCTAATGGTGTTTTCCATCGCTTTCGTATGTGCAATTGTGGCTTCTTTGAATTCCTTCATAGATTTAAGTTGTTTTTGAAGGGACTCTATTACTTTCCATAATGTAGAATTGTTATCATTTTCGTGTGTTTCAGCTGTGGTGAGGTGGTTTGGGCTGGATGGAATAGCGTTGCTTTCTTTTGTTGGAGTCATTTCGCTCTCGTTTTTTTGTTTGTTTGTTTGCCTGGGGGGCCTCTGGCCATGTGGAATTTTTTAGCTGTCTTCTGGACTTGGGTCCAAAGGGGGCGCTTTGGTGTAGGAGTGGAGTTGCCTTACTCCACCCCTATAAGGTGAGTCATTCAACCCCGCCTCCTAGGTGGAGACCTAACTAATCCAGGTGGTGGAGCTGTGTACAAGTAAGTTCTGGTTCCCTGCCAGAAGGGCCAGTACTAGTACAAAAGTCCAATATACAACAGTTTCAAATACCTTGCAGTTTGGCCTGGGGTTGGTTCCTGTAGTGGGTAAATCTGACTTTCAGCCCCAATAGCCTTGCTGCTCCCATGGCCTGGAAACTGGCCAGTGACGTCACAGCAGTGGGTTGCAATTTGCAGTCTGAGGGCACTTTGCAGTGGAGCTGCACTCACTTCCAAGGGTCGCAACCTTTCGCCAGATAGCTGGATCTTCCATGCGAGACCTGGGGGTGCCCAGCAGGGTGGGGATTATCTCTGCGTGGGATCTGAATCTGCCCACTGGGTATTAGAATGGAAATTACCCAATGTCTCTTCTGGTGGGGGATGGGGGGATCCCGATTCCCAGGTCCAGCGGCTTCCTTGAGTGTCCAAGAGTGTGAAGGAGTGTCCTGCCCAGGGACCGTCAGTGGTCCCTGGGTAGTTGGGTGAGATCTAGAGGGGGTCGAGCAATTTGTACAGAGTCCTGCAACACTCGCTGCCCTGTGACTGTTAACCCTGAAATCAAAATATGTCCATGCAGGCTGCCGCCATCTTGGATCCCTCGATGTCTGCCTTTTGGTGGTTATGAACATTGCGGCTAAAGTATGCAGGTAGAAGTTTTATATGCACACGTAATTTTATTTCTCTTACACATAATTGTTGGGTCAGTTAATCATCCTGTGTTTTTTTGTCCTTAACTTTTGTACGTCTGTGCACCACATGCATGCCAGGGCCCACGGAGTTCAGAAGAGGCAGTCCCTTGGAACTGAGGATACAGATGACTGTGAGCCACCACACTGGTACCTGGAACTGAACCTGGATCCTCTGCAAGAGCAACAAGTGCTCTTAACCACTGAGCCATCCTCCAGCACTCATTCCAGGCTTAATCCATGGAGGAACTACCCAGTTTTCTCCAAAGTGGCTGCATCTTTTCACACCCCACATGTAGGTGCAAGGATTGCAGTTTTCCCACATCCTTACCACTGTTTGCTGTGTTGTGACTCACATTTAGTCAGATACACAAGAAGGCCATTTTGCCAATCTTTTACTCTGGGTCAATACCAGCCCTCCTCTGTTTGTGTGTGTGTGTGTGTACGCATGTGTGTTCATGTGCATGTGTGTGCTTATATTGTTTAATCTTTAAAATATATGCACATATGTTATAAATAATTTATCTAGTTTAATCTTCATAATACTTTGAGGAGAAAACATCATTTTCCTTGATTCACAGATGAAGCAACCAAGGATTAGAGGTTGTCAGGACACACTAAACAAAGGAAAAGCAATCTTAGGGCAAGAGCTTGTCGCCTCTCTCTCTCTCTCTCTCTCTCTCTCTCTCTCTCTCTCTCTCTTTCCAAAGCCCAGAGTCAGGTACCATCTAGATTCTCCACAATGCCTTTGCAAGCAAAGGTGTTAGATCACATGTAATATTGTTTTTCCTTATTGAAGTTAAATAATGCTGTCTCCTGTGTAAGAGAAAGAACATTCGTGGTAGGAAGGGGTGCAGCTATGGTTTCCTCATCTGTGTACATGTGGAGGCAAGAGGATGTCAGGCCCTGTCTTATCAAGCTCTGCTTTATTCCTTTGAGACAGGGTCTCTCACTGAACCTGGAGCTGTGCTGAGGTTTTCGGTCTCTGCCCTCCCAGCCCCGATCTACACCTATGTTGGGTTTACAGGAACAGCCCAGCTTTTAACATAGGTGCTAAGATCCAAACTCAGGTGTTCACACCTGGGTTTCCGGCCTCTGCCCTCCCAGCACCGATCTACACCTGTGTTGGGTTTACAGGAACAGCCCAGCTTTTAACATAGGTGCTGAGATCCAAACTCAGGTGCTCACACCTGGACTTGCACAGCAAACACTCTTACCCACTGAACTACCTCTCCAGCCCCAATACGAATACTTTCTATGACAAAATTTTCACTGTGTAGCCCAGGATGGTCTCACTGTGATAAATGCTGGTTTCCAGGTATGTGCCACCACCCATATATACAACTACGTATCTACTCATCCATCTGTGATACTTAGGTGTGTATACCTCTCAGATATAGCAATTCTGTGAACACACTGTAGAGATATCCAATTGAGTCTCTGCCTCCAACTCTTCCGAGTTCGAACCTTAGGTTTTAAAATACATCCTCGGAGCTTTGAAAACCTATAGGGAAGCCCAGACATGCCAGACTCATGACATCTCCAAATGATGTCTTTCCTTACTCAACCCGTTAGCAACCCTGGTCTCTTCTCTCCCTTCCAATTGCTTTCTTTCTTTCTTCGTTTTTCAAGACAGGATTTCTCTGTGTATCCATGGCTGTGCTGGACTCACTTTGCATACCAGACTGGCCTTAAACTCACAGAGATCCACCTGTCTCTACCTCCCGAGTGCTGGGATTAAAGGCGCGCACCACCACATCCAGTTGCTTTCTTTTTTTTTTTTTTAATAAGTAAATGTATTTATTTGTTGCTTCAGGTTACATCTCCATCATATTGTCCTCTTTCCCCCCTTCCCAGCCCTGCCCTGCCACCCTGTACCCCCTAACCCTTCCATCCCACTCCTCTGGAGTGGAGTGTCCCTACATAACAGTCCCCTGCCCCAGTTCAGAAGTCATAAGAGGGCCAAGAGCCTCCTCATACACTGGGGGCCTACAAGGCAGTACCACCAGTAAAAAGTGTCTCATTGCCAGGGAGAGAAAACTTAAAAACAAACAAACAGAAATAAAGTAAAATAAAATAAAAATAAAAAGTCTATGTCCATGTTCCTTTTGGTGCATTGGTTGTAATATAGTTATCCTGTACTATATGGCTAAAATCCGACTATAAGTGAATAGATGCCATGTGCACCCTTCTGAGTCTGGGTTAGCTCACTCAGGATGAGCTTTTCTACTTCCATCCATTTGACTGCAAATTGCATAATTTCATTGTTTCTGATAGCTGAGTAATATTCCATTGTGTAGATGTACCACAGTTTTTTAATCCATTCTTCAGTTGAGGGACATCTGGGTTGTTTCCTATTTCTAGCTATTACAAATAAGGCTGCTATGAACATAGATGAGGAAACTTCCTTATGATTCCATGAGGAGTCATTTGGGTGTATACCCAGAAGTGGTATGGCTGGGTCCTGAGGCAGAGCTATACCAAGTTTTTTAAGATATAGCCAGACTGACCTCCCCAGTTGCTTTCTTAATGGTTTCTTTTCCTGTGTTCATCCATTCCCTCATCTGTTCATTCAATGCATCCCTTCAAGTCACAGATTGGGAACCAGCTGTTTGCTGAGCTTTATGTTAGATCTAGGAGACACTTCTGAGACAAGGAAAGTGACAAGACATAGTTCCTACCTTATGGAAGCAGAGGATAATCAAATCTCACAACTCCATAGGCATTAGCTGATCTCTAGTTTAAAGGAAAAGACCAGCCAACTATAATAGAGAGCTCAGAGCTGGTCCCAAGGGAAACGGATAGGTGCTTGAGCTGCAGAATAAAGAGGAATTAGATGGGAAGGGAAAATCGTTCTGTACTCAGGTAATGACTCTTGTGCAAAGGCCCTGGGGCAGTGAGAAAGTTAAGTCAGAAAAGCTCTAGAGTAGAAAAGGCAACCCAGAGCAGGAGAGATTAATCTCCAGAGGGTGTAGAAAGAGATAGGCAAGACCAAGGAAAGCCTTGAAAGTCTTTTGAGATTTGCTATTTAACGTCAGGCTACTAAGGCCCAGGCCCCTTCCATGAACACTAGAACTCTACACCCTCAGCAACCACAGGAATTTTCAGTCTCTGGCCCTGCACTGTAGTGACGTCTGTGTGTGTAAACGGGAAGCCTCCCACACAGCATGAATGAAGCACGAACCTAGGGTGTGACAGGCTCACATTCTAGACTGGAAAGCAGTGGTGGTGTGGATGCAGACTCTTCTCAGACTTTCCTTCCATTTCTCACGAATATTAGGCCATCTTCCCACAGATGAACACTGAGAAGCCTACGTCAGCACAGTCCTTTGTCAACCATCAAGGACATTTGGAATTAAACAAGCCATGGGTAATCAATTCAGATGCTTTAGGCTATGAGACCACCCGTGGGGCTCCAGAGAGAGATTTCCTGTTGTATATAAAATATACAATTGGCTTTGTGTGCCGCTGGGACAATTTCTTCCCCCTCTGTCCTGACGAATGGCACTGTGGCCTCTGCCTGAGGCAAGCAAGTTACCTGACTCCCCAAAGCAGGGTCCAATTCAGCTCTGGGAATCTTAGATTCATTACGAAATAATAGGGTTTGTTTTCATTTGTGGGAGCAATTTCCTTTTTCTTCTTCAGGAAGAAATGTATCACTGAGTGTAAAACTCGGAGAGAATTGTACAGAAAGACAGAGTACGCACAGAAAGCCGGGACAATCTTCCAGCTTCAAAGGGATCAACTTGGACACCCTCCTCCCCAGACTTTCACACATTTGAAATGTAACGAGCAGAGAATAAGAAGCCTTCCTTTTACCCTTTTACACAAAGTTCAGGTTGGACTGAAGCCTGTGTATGGGTGGGGGGGGGGGGTAATTCCAAAAAGAAAGTTCCTGTGCTTCCTCAGGACAGGAGAGACTTGTGAGCATGGCTTGCCTGGGGGAGGCAGGCGGTAGCTGCAGTCCCATTAGGGTTTCCTAGTCTAATTAGGAAACATACACAGCCAAGCTTCTCACAAATTAAGAGCCAGCTAATTAGGCTGTGAAGATCTTCCTCTAGAACTTGCTTTGGAGGGGAAACACTTTCCCTTTATCTGTTACTGTTAGAGGATGAAAGTGACAAAGAGAAGAACAAGAGTAAAGAGAGAAAGGAAGAAAGGGAGGGAGGGAGGGAGGGAATAAAGGTAGTAAAGAAGGAAAGAAAGATGAAAAAGAGGGAAGGAAGAAAAGAAAAGAAAAAGAGGGCTGGAGAGGGAGAAAGGAAGGAAAGGAGGAAAAAAGAGGGAGGGAAGGAAAGAAAGAAAAAAGAGAAGGAGGGGAGAAAGGAAGGAAGGAAGAGTGGGAAGGAAAGAAGCAGCAAAGAAAATGAGAGGGAGGAAGGGAGAGGATGAAGAAGGAATAAGGAGAAAGACAAAAATGGGACTAGAAAATGAATGGATTGTCAAAAAACTGTGTGCCTGTGTGCCCAAGTCCTATCTATTCATTCAGCTTCCTGGCATTCTGGTTGGACACTGTGGTCCCATCCAGATACAGGGTTTGGGATTCAGCATAGCATTGCCCAGGGAATTTATAAGCAGGATAACCCAGGAATGTTTCTGCTCCTTTCCCACATGCCTATTTTCCTGCCTTCTTCCTTCCAGAGATTTAAAAAAAAAAAAAAGTTACTAATCCTGAATGGAAATCGGGTCACTTTGCTGCTTACTCACAGGACAAAGTCTTACTGGGGTTCCTAAGCACTGGTGTGTCTCCCGCATGAAGAGCAAGTTAGTCCACAGAGAGGGCAACTCAACCGGGCAAATCTCCTTGGAAAGAAAAGCAGGCGAAAAGAATCTCACCTCCTGGCTATAGTTCACTGGCTTTCATTTCCCCTGTCTTACCTGTGGGATAGTGTGGTGTAGAGTTAATTATTTGAAAACTGTGTTGACTGAGTCAACACTTGTGCTTGCTAAAGAGTGTGTTTGATCTCTGGAAAGCCAAAGACAGATGCAGAAGAGAGGCGTGAAAGCCAGGTGGTGGGGTATGGGCTGACAGGAGGGCTCAGTGGGCAGTCCTTTTCGGGGGGGGGGGGTTCAGATACCTCTTCCTCTAGCTGTAGGACTCTGCTTAGTCATTTCCCTCCCAGTGGGGCTAAGAGCGCCAAGGCAGGTGCTCAGTGATGTCCTGGAGGTAAGCTTGCCCACGAAGTGATAAGAACTTCTCATTGTCTCCCTCTAATAAAAGAGTCATAAACAAAGAGAGTTGTAATAGCAAAACAAACAGAACTGAGTGGGGAAATGTCAGAGCCAGCTGAGGTGAAAAGCTTGCCAGTTCAAATACAGACTGGGATCTGGGTCAAGATGCTGTGAAAGTAAACTAGGGGTCTAACGCCATGTAGGTGAAGAATGATCCTGAATTTCTGATCCTTCTCCCTCCACTTCCTGAGTACTGGGATTGTAAGCACACTGTGCTGGAGGACTTTTTTTAAAAAAGACTTATTATTTTAATTTGTGTGTGTGGGGTGTGTGTGTGTGTGTGTGTGTGTGTGTCTCACATGTTCATGGTTACCTTCAGAGGCTAAAAGAAGGCATCTCATCCCCTAGAGCTAGATTATAAACAGTTGTGAGCCTGGGAACCAAACACAGGTCCTCTGGAAGAGCAGTAGGAGCGTATAACCACAGAACCATCCCTACAGCCCTATTTTCGAGATAGGGTCTCAGGCTGGCCTTGAACTCCTATGTACCCAAGGATAACCTTTAGCTCCTGACTCTTGGCCTCGACCTCCAAAGTTGGGATTATAGAAATGCTCTACCATGCCCAGCAAATAACAAGATTATAACAATAGTCTACCTATCAAAATCTTCAGAAGCAAAAGATCAGATAAAGGAAAAGGCTAATGAGTTACTATCATTATCTTATAAGCCATTCATGGAAGCTCTAGAAATACACAGGCAAACTTGTGTTTTCTCAGCAGGAATTGTAATGTGCTTGGTACAATAGATATTTTTTTCCTTTTAAAAAAATTAAGAAATCCATTATCTACAGAGCAACCTTGGAGGGACAAGGTTAAGGCTGCGTTTTAGAATTTCCTACCCACCTTTCACAACCAGATAGTCTATTTGAAGTGGCAGGTCCTACCATCACTCATAATTGTTTCTTATGGCTGTTAGGGATGGTCTTATTAACAATTGTGTTAGAACCATTTAAAAAGTCCCATGGATCCACTAACCCCATGCTCATTTTAACGAATGAATCAGACTTAGACTCATTATAGCTCCATATAAACATTTTTCCCTCTTATCTTTAAAGAAACTACATAGATTCTTGCTTCCAATAGCATTTTTTGTTAAAGTTCTTACTTCATCTTGGAGAATAATCTATTTCTTATTTAATTATTACATTTTGACTAAACTGTGTGTGCACAAGTCAACACGTGTGTGTGTGTGTTGTATGTTTGTGTGTGTGAGTGTATATGTGGTGTGTGTGTGTGTGTGTGAGTGTTTTAAAGTAGACTGTATTTGCCATTCTTTTAAATAAATTCTGTGTTTTTAACCTTAGCATGTTTCTATTGGATAAATTTTACAGGGTTTTTTTTTTTTCCAGGGGTGGAGCAGGAAGAGATTTTTTAAAAATTGAAATATGACATCCATATTATTAGGGCTTTAAAGTTAGTAATATGCTTAAGGCAGATTTTTTATGGTTAGCAAAGCTGAGAGGTTCTGACACCAAAGGGTGCAGGCGGAGATAACTTACATAAATGTATATGGTCCCCCGAGGTGCCACAATTGTATTGCAGGGTTTCTCATGAACAGCCTAGCTTCAGTGGAACAGCCAAGCAAAGCTAAGTGGTTCTGAACCGGATGAGCTGTCCGTGAGCCGAATTATGGGCAAATGGAAGTAGCCTGGATGCCGGCTCTGCTTCTATGAGGCGCTGAAATGGGAACGCATATGCATCTAATGAAATGCTTATCTTATTAAGAATGTTTCTTTTAAAGCAGCCCACTGCATAACTTGAAAACGGATACCCCAACAGATTACACAGGACAATCGGAACATGATAAGGTCTAAAGGTTAGCAAAGGAATAGCCATGAACCAAGAGAAACACAAGTGATGCCACTGATTGATGAGACAGACTCCTTAGAAACTGGAATCAACCCCAAAGTTAATTTCTTCCTTTGCTCCTGCACATTTTAAAAACTGCAAATGGTTTTTGCAGTCTTTCTTTCCTTCTTTCCTTCCTTCTTTCTTTCCTTCCTTCCTTCCTTCCTTCCTTCCTTCCTTCCTTCCTTCCTTCTTTCTTTCTTTCTTTCTTTCTTTCTTCTTTCTTTCTTTCTTTCTTTCTTGGAGACTTTGTAGTTCCTGAAAGGCAAAAGCAAATAATTATGAAGAAGTTGTGAAAAGAATTCTAGCCAAGTCTTGTTTCTTTCTCAAAACAGTTATACAAAATAATTAATTACTTTATGCGCTGAGGCAGTCTTTCAGAATGAAGCATGCTCAAAGGAATTGACAGGAAGTGTGTTCCCTAGGAAGCAGCATCATAAAGATAGGACCCTCCCACACTCACTCTCACTCCCCTGACCCCACAATCAAACCCTTGCTTTGTTAAATAAGTCCAGGGTCTAGGCTGATCTCAAACTCACAATCCCCTACCTCAGCTTCCTGAGTGAATTATTGGTGTGGGCCACCATGGCTGCCATATTTCTTTATGGCCAGGACTCAAGAAGTGGGAGGTAGGAACCTCACATTTGTTCCTCATTATTCTTCATATGAAAAACTTCAAGATGCCATAATAACATGACAAAGGGAATTCTTCCTCTGTCCCTTTAACTTAAACAGTAGCACATGACTGGGGACAGTGTTAATTACTGTACAGCTCCTGAGAGTAACTATGGTAACAATTGCTCTCATTGACCGAGAGAGTATGCCATACTGCCTACAGTTCTGAATAATTTCTACAAGTTAATCCCACCTAAACTCAACCCTTCAAGTAGAATTTTTCATTATGTTTCTGAGTTTTTATTTATATATACATTGTACTTACTTATATTCTATGGCTAAAGAAACTAAGATTCTCTTCCCAAGTTAGGGTGGTAGAGTTGTAATTGTAATTTAGAGTCTTGAAACTTCCTTACAAGTGTTTAGTAAAAACAGGTGATTGTAGAGTAAAGACTTTTATTTTTAAATCGTTCCACATTTATCCGGGTGTACATGCACATAAGTGTGCACACATATGTGTTATGGTGCAGGTGTGGAGATCAGAGGACAACCTAAAGTGTCAGTTTTCTCCTTCCACCAAGTGAGCCCCAGGGATCAAACATGAACCATCACAATACCCTTTATCTGTTCCACTGTCTTATGGGTCTTGGCGGATTTTCAAAGCCAATTAAAAAATACACATTCTTTTATTCATCACAGTGATGATCTCCATATATCTACTTCCTTCTTTCCTATCTATATACTTATCTCTCTATTTAGCCCTGGATGTCCTGGAACTATGTAGACCAGGCTAGCATCAAACTCACAGAGATCCACCTGCCTGTTCTGGGCTTCAAGGTATGCACCCCTATGGCCGGTCTCTGCTTCCTTTAAAAAAAAAAAAAAATTAACACAGCAGTCATGGTAAGACTCTGTCTCAAAAATACATACATACATACATACATACATACATACATACATACATACATACATATTTTATTATTTTATTTGCAGTGCTATGAATCAAACCTAAAGCCTTGTGCAAGCTAGATATGAAATCTCCTACTGAAGCATCCTCAGCCTTCTGTTTTCAAAAGTTTTGTTGTTGTTGTTTATTTGTTGTTTTGGTTTGGTCTGGCTTGTTTTTTTCAGACAAGGTTTGCTATATAGCTAGGTTGGCCCCCAACTCTGGACAAGCCTCCTGCCTCAGTCTTCCAAGTGCTAAGATTACAGGCACATGACACATTTTCTGACTATACATCTGCTCCTTTGAGGACAAGTATAGTTTCCCATTAAATAGAACTATGACCCTTGGTGATTTGACCATGATTGTGTTTGCTTTCTTCTTACATTGTCTGTGTTGCTTTATTTATAATGTGAGATTATAATGAGTGTTCACACTGGGCAGCCAAAGAAGAAACTCTGACAAAAGACCGCATTGATTTGAGGGCCTCTACGGGGACCTGGCATGGGTCAGAATCACAGACCAGTTGACAATGATACCCATCAGTAGATCTGCAAATGACAGAAGATCCCATTGTCAGAGAGAAGAACTCACCAGTCAATGCATCATAACATCCACAGCAAAGCAGAAAGCTACAATGCTTTGCAGAGGCTAATTATAAACAGGTGGCAGCTGGGGCCAAACTCCAGGAATCACAAATGCATTCTGTTCAGTGCATTAATGCTTCTATTCAACTCCAGGAAAATGCACATTCCACAGCATTACAGGGGCCTTCAGGTTGGCTGATAAAAAACAGGTGATCTCCTACCCCAACCCCTAACTGACACAAGAATAAACTATAACTGCATAATTGCCCTTCCTGTGTGGCAGGACCTCTCAGGCGTCGCAGGTGGAGGCTTCTGAGGCCATGTCGGCAAGATCGTCAACCCGGAGACCATGCCAGTGAGAAAGGCTGGCCATGCAGCCTTAGCTAGCAAGGTCTCGGCACACCCAGGTTGAACCCAAGTTCTGAGGTCTCTTTGCATTTCCTAAGTGCATATGAAGTGCAGTTGAACTGTTCAATTCCATCTGGGTGTCTGGCTGCTTCAGTGGAGGGCTCTTCAATTTCACATTTCATCTCAGCAACTAATGTCCACATCTTGTCAAATCGCCACCAAGAAGGCACCTCAGGGCTGCCCCGAACAAAGCTGCAATGTTCAGCAAGAGCTTGCGATTTGAGGGTTCAGTGACCACGATGCAACCAAATGATCTGTCCCACAGTCACGCTGGAAATGGGGAGGCATGCGCTCCTGAAAGGAGCTCTTATTTTCTCTTCCGCAACCATCACCATGCTAAACTTTTTCAGGCAAGCTCCTGGCTGCAATTCAAAATATCCTATCATTGTTTTTTAATTCCTTTCAAAACTAGTAGGACTTATTTTGATTCTGAAATCTTGGAATATCTTCAGAAAGGGTTATGTTTGTGTCTGCATTGGTTTTTTACTTTGTAGTTTTTGTTTTGTATTGTGTTTTGAGGCAGCCCAGGCAGGTCTCAGATTCACAGCACTCCTCTTGCCTTCTGACCTTGGCCTCTTGAATACTGGCATTACAGGTGTCCTCCAGCACCCTGGCTGTTTTCTTGATGACAAAAACAAAAACCATTAGCTGTTGCTAGTGTTTGTTAGACTGATGGTCTTCAATTATTTATGGATAAATCCGAGCTTATGAATGTACTCTTTTTCTTACCTTGTAAGGGAGACACATGTTTCCACACATGGTCACACACACATTGCCTAAATTCCAAAGTGGCTAAAATTCATATACATGGTATTAATTAGGGAAAAAGTATTCTCTCTCTCCCCCCCTTCTCTTTTCTTCTTTCTTTCTTTCTTTCTTAACAGGGTTTCTTTATGTAGCTCTGGCTGTGCTGGAGCTCCCTATGTGGACCAGGCTGGCCTAGAAGTCACACAGATCTACCTGCCTCTGCCTCTATCTCCGGAGTGCTGAGATTAAAGACATGTGCCACCACACCAGGCTGAAAAAGGTACTTTCAAGCCATATTGTGATTGAAAATATAATTTAAGTTGGCCTCTCATACTTGGTAAGATGGGGACCAGACTCTTCACATGCTGTTTCATTAATAGCCTGTTTGTTTGTTTTAGGAAATGGTCTCTTATAACCCTCGCTGACCTAGAACTCTCTGGGTAGCCTTCAATGACTTGACCTGGTAATTCTCCTGCCCCCAAATCCCAAGTTCTGAATTATAGGTACATTCTCGTGCCACCAGGCTCGTCGTTAACAGTCTATTTTTAACATTTAAAAGCCATTATCTTCACTCTTTGTTTGGGAGGTCTAAAATTCATTCATCTACTTATATTGATTAAAGCAAAATGCATTTTCAAGAAAGGGAAAATGAGAATCTTCTATAGACTGCCTGCCCCTGAAATTATCACAGATTTGGAGATCACCTCAAAGTTTGAACCATCTCATTGTATCAATGACCTAATGTTTAAAAAGAGCATCTGGACAATCTTAATGTAAAATTAAGATTGTATTGGGCTACATCGGTATTGATCTTTGTATATTGATACAAAATTAAGATTATATTTGGCCACATTGGTAGTGATCTTTGTATATTGATACAAAATTAAGGGTAACGCTTCTTAAAGGTATTGTTCGTAGTAATACTTAAAAATGAAATGTCAAGTTTTGACCTCTTGCTACCAACCGACATAAACTGTTTAGGATAATTAAGAAACAGAAACTAATAGTCATGAAAACATGTCATTTTGTTAGTTACTATGACAGTCTATCACAGTTATTTTCTAAGCTACTCAGAAATCAAGTTGCTAAGAACCAAGCAATATTTGCTTATCTAAATATAAGAGATAGATAGGGCATCTTCAAAAACCTCAAGAGATCTGCAGAATATGGCATTCAAAGATGTTTTCTTAACTTAAGAATTTTTGATATTGAGACATGTCAGCTACTGACAGCACCCCCTATTCTACTCCAAGTAGAAGATGAGCATCGAAGAATCTCCAGTGGGAGATGATTGAATTGGTGGTAAGCCATTCTCTTGGCAAGAAAAACCCCTTGCTTCAACTGTAGACAGACTTCTGTCCAAAAAGGACAAAACTTGGAAGCAGATAAGTCGACAGCCTAGCTCTGCCAAGACAGGGTAGGTAAGTCCTTCATAATTCCTGCTCTACAATCAATGTCTGTCAGAGAAGCGGGTCCAAATAGCTGAAGATTGATGCTGCAATGTATGGAGAGAAAATGGGAACTGTCCAGGCAGCCACTGGTATGTCATTTCTTGGTACTGGAAGCTGCAGTCCCTGCACTTCCTATATAATCAGATATATTTATCCCTCTCAGGTCTCTGAGGTGGTTGAAGAATAGACAGCTAGAGTCTCATAGTTAAATTTTGAGTTGTTTAGGAATCAAGAGGGTGTTCTGGATCTAAGAAGATATTTTAAAAATTATGAGGCAAGTTAGTATGAAAGCTGAGTTAGATATAGAACTTTAAACTCATGGAGATGGTAGATAGTAGAATGTTAAAGTCAGGTGTCAAATACATATGGACTGGACATTGGGAATGTATGCTAAGCCATATAACTCTTATAATTGTGGCCTATTTATTTCTGTTGTTTTGTATTGTATTTATAGTTATAAGAAAAAGAACCATTTTTTGGACTGAAAGGGAGAGCTGTTGGGGGGAAAAAGAAATACCTTAAACAAAAAAAAAGAAGGGAAGAGGATGGGGGGGTTAAGGGGGAGGAGGGTGGAAGGGTGGGACTGGAGGGGGGAGTAGGGAGGGGATTGTGATTGAGATGTAACTTGAAGAAATAAAAAATAAATTATTAAAAAAAAAGAGCATCTGGGTCAGAATGATGGCTCTCCAGATATAAGGAAATCCTTAAAATTAGTGGGCAAGCTGCCTGACTTCCTACCTTAATCTCTGAATGAGGATTACCTCTCTGAGAAGGAGCTTTCAGTTCAAATTTCCAGGACAGCAATGCATTGTTCTCCAGGTAACAAGTGGGGTTGAGGCTTTGGGGGATAGTGTTTCTATTTTTCAATTAATAGTTGCTTTAGGTCACAGCTTTAACAAACAGGTTAAGCGTCCCTAATCTAAAAACTGAAATGCTGTGCCTTAGTTTCTTTTTCTGTTGCTGTGTTAAATGACCATGAAAAAGCAGCTGAAGGAAGAAAGAGTTGGTTTTAGCTCACAGTCCCAGGGTACGATCTGTCACGGGGGAGAAGTCACAGTGATGGGGACTTGAACCAATCAATCATATCACATCCACAGGCAAAAGCAGAGAAAGAATGGACTCACGTATGGGCGTCAGTGCTCAGCTTGCTTTCCTACCATTAGACAGTTAAGGACCTCCTGCCCAGGGAGTGGTGCTGCCCACAGTGTGCTGGCCTTCCCATTTCAAATAATGTAATCAAAACAATCACCCTGATCTTGACAATGTGTCATTGAAACTCTCTTACTATAAGAGTCTATATTACAAAGATTGGCAATTAAAACCATAGATTACAAATATTGGCAATTAAAACCATCATGAGCTCCAAAAAGTTGAAACTCTTTGAGTAGCACTGTGATTGACTGTGGTATGGAACACTCCACACTGTGAGACTTCGTTTGATGAACAAGATTCTAAATTATATGGCATAATGGCAGGAAGATTGGGTCATCAATGTGTTTGCCTTGCAAGAATGAGTGTAGCAGCATACATGTGTAATGTCAGAGCTGGGGGGGAAGGGGAGAGGCATTCTTGGGGCTTGCTGGTCAGCCAGTCTAGCTGGAGCAGTGAGCTTCAGTAAGAGATCTTGTCTCAAAAACTAAAATGGAAAGGAAAGCATTAAGTGTTGATCTCTGTCCCCGGCCACCCCCCCCCCCACACACATACATGAGTCTACACATCTGCATACATGTGCACACACACACACACACATGAACACATACATAGACACCCCACATAAATGTATGTGTGTGTTTACCTTCAGGCTGTGTGTGGAAAGTATTACGTAAGATATAAATGAATGTCATGGTCAGACTTGGGTCCCATCCGTTCATATCTCTTTATGTATATGCTTTATTTGATGAACTTCCTGATTCTAAATGTTTCAGGTAAGAGATACTAGCATTGTATAAGTTATCATATCAAATGCTGAGGCTCCTTCCTCCTCCCTTCTTCTCTGTTAATATCATTTTGGAAAAAGGAACATTCATTCTGTTGAATGTAGATTTTTGTACTCACTTTAAATATTTTATTTCAGGTCACAGAATATATCTACCAAAGAGACTATGCAAACAAAACAAAACAAAACTATGAGTCTCTTTTTGTGTTCCTTTGTAAAATATCCGTTTTCTTTTTCCAAGGGAATGATGTTCTCAAAGCAAATCTCCATTCCCTAATACACTTTCCACACTAAACATAAAAATCTGATTCTTATTATGACATCAATCTCTTAAGTCATTATAACATTGGTTTGTTGGGCCATATTAAAAACAAACAAAAACTTAATCCTACCCTTTTGAATTGACATTGTAGCACTTCCTTACCTGAAAGGTAAGATGATCCATAAAAAATCACTTCCTGTAAAATACTGCCAGCATTATTTGTTTGCAAGGCATATCTGGTTATGTATAGGTTTTTGTTTCTGTATCCTTAGCCATACAACCTGCTCTCTCTCTCTCCCCCCCTCTCTCTGTGTATATGTGTATGCGTGCCTTCTCTCTCATATGTGTATATATGTGTATATATATATATGAAATGTCAGCAAAGTCTTAGAATTAATGAACTGTGAAGTGCTCAGAAACATACCATTTCAAAAAGCATCCTGCAAGGATGTAACACTAATGGGAGGTGACCCTTGAATTTACAACCAAACATCCCCCTCTAACTGAACAGAATTAAGATAACAGTCTTTAGCAAAAGTCTTGGAGCAGAGAATTATAGAGGAAGAAGTGATAGGGGTGGAGGGTGGTTTGGAACCGGGGCCGCAATGTGGGGATTTGTGTTTATTATTAGTCTCTTTGCCTCTATGAAGCCCTTCTGTCAAATAGTGGATTTATACAAACTCCCTTATAGAAGGTACCAGGGAGAGGCAAGCAGAGGCAATACAAGAGTTATGTTCAGAAGGTTGTCAAATAAACCTAAATGGTAGGTATGTTAGGTTTTGTTTTCTTTTAATTTTGCCACTAAAAAAAAAATGCAGTGTAACTCGTTCAATCTTTTTACAATTCTGCATGGTTGAACATTTGAAATGAGTTTGTGTTTCACCCCCAGGCACTGATTCAGACTTGATTGGGGCAAAGTAGACTGCATGTGCTTATTTTTATCCACGTCATTTGGGACATTTATGTCGCCAAAGGAACCAAAACCATGCTGTTCTATTGCCAAATTGTCACCTAGCCTTTGATCAGACAGGGTGGTGAGCCTCATCAACAGGTTGTGCGACCTTCCTGTAACAGGAACGTCAGGTCAACTCGAGAAAGTGAAGCGAGAGCCCTAAACACAAATAAAAAGAAACAACCAACAATCCTTATAATTATCATCATCTGCCGCGTTTCCCTCTTTTGGCAAAGAAACACTCCATCCATTTGTAGAAATCGCCCGCGGACACGTTACATCAAAACTAATCACAACGATTAAAATCAGCTTTTCTGTGCAAGAGGAGAGTAAAAAGCAAGTTGGAGGCTGGAATGAGACTATTTTTCCCACAAAAAAAAATTTGGGAAAATATTCCTATATGTATATTTCTCTATATGTCTATGCAAGACTTTATTTTTTGAAGATCAACTGTGCGCCCTGTGATCGGTTAATTTGATTTAAGTTTTATTTTGGAGATTTGGACTAGAGGTAGAGGCGCGAGCTAATTGTATCCTGATCCTTGCCTTGAGGGGTTTCAAAGCCCTGGAGCAACTCTCTGTATTTTGTTCTGTCTACCTTAGCCAAGCTATTGCATTTCTCTCTGGTGTGGCGAGGCGAGCAGATCGCTGGGAGAGAAATCGGAAAAGGGGGGAGAGGAAAAGGAAAAGGGGACTTGGAGAGAGACTTGGTGCTTCAATGTTTCAGGTAAGATCTGACGGTTTGGGTTTGTTATTATTTGCTAAGGAGGGTATGGCTGGGACTTTGGGCGCAACTCGCTTTTACGCATGTGCCAGGCATGGGGCGAGAGCGCGGCACACTCGCACACACGCAGCCGGGCGCGGATGGCAGCTGGGGGATCCGCTCGCACCGGCTGCGGCTGCGGCTCCTCGGTTTTCTTTCTGCAGAGGAACCCGAGCGGTGCTGTCGGAGGCGGCGGGATCCCGGGCCGGAGCTCCGCGGGGTCGGAAGCCCGGGCGCGAACAAGGCTGGAGGGGGAGGGGGACCCCGCGGCTGGCTACTGAGTCTCTGAGCTCATTGCCGCGGCTCTCGGATTCCCGCGTCCAGTCCCTGCTCCCGCCAGCCGTGCGCGTCCATTCTTCCCGGGGCGCCCCGGGGCCCGGCGCCGATCGCGTGGGGGTGGGGACCGTCGCCCTGCTCGCAGCCAGCCTTGGCGGCGCCCCCCGGGACACCCGTTCAAAGGCGCCATTGTGACTGCTGAGCGGATCCGGCCCCGGGGCGATTTATTTATTTATTTATTTATTTATTTTTATTTATTTAGCCCTTCTCCTTTCTCCCCGGCCGAGCTCTTTTGTGAGCGGCGGCTAGTGCCCAAAGCCTGCCCGCGTGCAACCAGGACTGGTCCAGATTCGTCGCCTCCGCCCACTTGGGCGCCTTTAAAGCTTTTTCCCATCCCCTCCCATTTTCCCTCCCCCCTCCCTGGGTGCAAATGTTTCATTTATTTTTAAAAAGCGCCGGTTCCTCTCCCTTCCCACCTCCTCCCCTGATAGAGACCTAGGCACACGCTCCGGATTACAAGTCTCCTTGGGAGGCGGGCGCGGGCTGGGAGCGCTGGGGTCGGGGAACGCTGCGGTCGCCGCAGGTAACGGCGGTAGCTTTTCGGCGTTCGCTCCCGCTTCTTGGAGCCCGAAGCGCCGAATCTGGAGCCGGTGCCCTTCCCTCCTCCTCTTCTGGCAGCCACGGTCCCCCTTAAAGGGACAGTTTCCCGGCCGCCACCGGTGTGCGCGGTAGGAAACCGCGCTCCGGGGCGCAGAGGTGGGAGGGAGGGAAGCAGCTTGGCTCCTTTCTGACCTCTTTCCTCCCCACCCCACCCCCAGCCTGCCTCCCCTCTTGATGGAAATCTGGAGTGCGCTTCCTCTCCTGCCCCCAAGAGGGACCTGGCTGGAAAATAAAAAGAGTCTTCACCTCCTGGATAAAAGAACAGGGCGGGTGACGCGTTGTGGTGAATTGCTTCCAAAGTGAGGTGGGACCCCTGAACGTCCAAGCACGGAAGGGTGAACCTGTGGTGCCGGGACCCTTTAACCAGGACGCCGGCCAGGCACAGGCGCCGGCATACAGCAACTTCCTAGCGATCGCGGGCCGTCAGGGATCGCCTTTGTGCTTTCCAACACTTAGGCTGTCGTGGAAATGATTTCCCGGTGTCAACACGTTTTCACTGTGACTGTGCTTCAGGGTCCGGCTGGGCCCGGGCGGACTAAGTTAGCAAAGTTACAATGGGGCGGTTGGCTTTGTACGTGGAGAATCTCACGAGGGAACTGTCCAGGACCCTCTAGGCTCTGACTTCCTGGCTGAGAGGGACACCGCAGTAGGCAGAAGTAATTTGGTACAAATATTGTTACTAATATTATACTACCGTTTAGAGCATAGGACTTGCTGCTTTCAATCAAATCTTTGCCGCCTACCCTCGCGGTGTGTATGTGTGTGTCCTTGGTGGTACTCAGCGAGACACAACACTGTAACATACTCATTCTTTAAGAAACGTTTGCCTTCTGTTTTCAATCAACTATGCTGGCAGCTAGAGATACAAGTTTATTTGAGAATACCCTCTGGGTACCAAGCATGCTTGGATTGTTTTAGCAAATTAAAAATGAGCAAAATGCTTTTACCTTCTCAGCAGTAGACTCCTTCAGAGACCTCCTGTTTCGTGTGTTATGTGTGTGTTCCGTGGGAAGCATTTTCTGGGTATATCTCAAATGTTTTTAATGTGGAAAGGAGAAAATAAAGGACTTTTAAAGGCGAGGCTGATGTCTTGGAATGAGTCATTAAATCTGAGTCCACACCAAGGAATTCACCTGCATGGGAGGCTGGGAGAGCTAATAGCCAGCCGATTTGGCGAATTTTAAATAGTCGTGAGTCCATTTGGCTCCGGTATAATGGGCAATATTCCGGTTTATTCCTCCTGTTTAGATTTTGGTGGCATTTGGCTTCTGAGAAGGGGCTGGCCGTTTGGGAGTCTGTGCTCTTAGCAGTCCTGCTGACGCAGATTGAAAAGAGCTGTTGGTGACTGTAAGGATGGCAGTAGGTTAAGTATTTACTAATGAGGGGACAAAGGTGACCCTGGAACTTTAAAACTTCACATCACAGAGAAAACTTCATGGGATAGGGCTGTGTATAAGGAGAATGTGACTAACTAGACAAAGTGCCATAGGTTTTTGCTGAGAAGAAATCTCTATATGTATTAAGTATGAATGATGGGGGAGGGTCCCACCACAGCTGCAAAATGACTGCAGTTGGTTTTGCTCTATTAATTATGCCCGAAGCACAATAGAAAGTCCTGGAACACACACTAGAGGTCTCTCTTCTAGCTGTACAATTGTTAGGTTTGTGATTCTTTGTCCGAGTTTGTATACCCAATGGTCTGTAAAGGCCTGGCTCATAAGTAATTATGAACCTGTTTATTTTCCATATTCTGATGTAAGGTTTTTATTTTGGGGAGAGTTTTCAGTAATTATTGCCAATTGTATGCTACCCAAGCATTCTGAAAGTAACCACAATAATGAAGGTTTCTACTGACTGGTGAAAATGTCCTAGTCAGGTTGTACTGAAACGTGTATTTTAGACTTTCCCACATCAAAGGATTTATTCAAAGCTATTTCTTTTAAAATGCAAGCATGAAAAGTGAACGTTGTATCTGTTCAGAGTGTTCTGAAATGAAACTTCCATTTGGCTCTTCATGCAGCACATAACATTTGCTTGTACAAATGCTTTCTGGCTTTGGCATTTCTAGCCTCAATGTGATTACTGTACCATCCTAAAGGATATTTTTTGCTCAGATCTCCCCTTTGCCTCACTGTTGAGTCACTCAAACAAGGCTTCTTAAAGTTGCTTCTCAAATTGCATTTTTTGAACTTTTTTTTCAACTGTAATTTATCATTTTCCAATAAACAAAACACTTATCTACCCTCAAGATGAAACACCCTGGGGATAAAAACTTTAGAGTGTGAGTGTGTGTGCTTACTCAGAGAGCTTACTCAGGCAGGCTTGAGAAACAACTGGACTTCCCTGGATACAGTTACAACTCCCTGACTCTCATTCATGAAAACGTATGAGATGCCACTAGTGCTTTGCTTTTGAAGAGTTTGGTTTATGAGCTCCGCAAAGAGTAAGATGAGATTATGTTTTAAAAATCGTTTTTTGTTTGTTTGTTTGTTTTTGAAGTCTGTTCTCATTAAACTCACCCATTCATTCATTCAACCAACATTTATTTGTTCTGGGTGTCCAGGACACTCCATTAGATGCTGGAGGCATCCAGAGCCGTGGTTGCCCAGAGCTTATGGTTACAGAGACGGATAGTAACCGAATAATTGAACGACTGATAGAGATTGGTGCCTTGAAAGAAAAGGAAAACGTTAGTACTGTGAACCAAAGAGGGGCAAACTGGCTGAGATGGGGTCAGATTTCCAGAGAAAGCTCTAGAAGCTGAGATCTAAGTGTTGGAGAGGCAAGTGAAAGAGCTAAGCTGCTCGGGGGCTCTAACCCTCCAAGTAACACTAAGGGGTAGGTGGGTGAGAAAGGTGGGAAGGAGGGCAGCAGAGGCATGGTGAGGTGTGTGTGTTGGAAGGACAATTCTGGAAGCATGGAGGCACGTGATTGATTAGACAGACTATTGCATTGGCTATTACAGTGGGTTATGCAAGAGCAGGTGCAGCAGGAGAACCCGGAGGTGAGATCTACTTAGAAGGCAAACACCTAGGAGAAAGGTGGGCTGTAGGTCACCTCACCTATAAGAGAGAAGAGTATCAAGATTTGGGCTTGTTGTGGCTTAAATGTGAAATGTCCTCCAAAGAGTTACCAGCTGATGGTACTGGCTCAAAGGTTGTGGAACTGTTAGGAGGTAGAGCATTGCTTAAGGAAGTACATCACAGGGTGGGAGGGCAGGACAGGGAGGGGTGGAAAGAGGACACTGTGATGGAGATGTAACCTGAAGTAATAAATAAATAAAGTACATCACAGAGAGTGGACTTTTAGCTTCAAATCATGGCCACTCTGCTAGCTGTTCAACCAAGATATACGGGTGTGGGGAGTACAGGGGCGCATCCCTGCCACCATGCCTTTCCGTCAGAGATGGACTGGACCCCCCAAACTGTAAGCCCAAACAAACCTTTGCTCCCTTAAGTTGCTTCTTGCTGTGTATTTGGTCACAGCAAGAAAAGTAATGAGTGCAGGGCATGTTAATCAACTAGACAATGGTATTTGGAAGGCCGGGTTTGGTATCTTTTGCTTCCTCTCTAGTGGCCAGAAGGAGTGGTAATGAGAAGCCTCATTCACATCCACTGGATGTGAATTCACAAAGGCAGCCATGGCATCTGGTCTGGTCATTCTTCAGTTGCTCCATTTGTTCCAAAGCCTGTGAAGAGCCTGCTGTCCATCGGGTCCCCTCTGCCTGCCCTTTACCTCCTGTTCTCCAAGCCCCTTTTTCTCTGTGAACTGCCCCGGGAGGTCTGTTTAATTTGTTCCTGTTAAGCTAGAAGTCAGCATTGAGAGAGGCTTGTGTTTAGCCTACTGGAACCAAATCAGGTCTGTGTCTTATAACACACATGAATTGTGCAAAAGAATATCATGAAATGGTTGTGTAGCCATTGGTAAGTTGCCTGTGCTTCTATAAATAACCTCTCACCCATGGTCCTGCAAGTAAGTCCAGTTTAATTCTTTGGGTCATTTAAAATGACATGAAAGTAGAAGGTAGAACACTTGAGGAGAGGAAGGGGATGGGCAGAAGTGTGGGGACAAGGGAAGGAAATGGGGTGACTGTAACGTACTGTTATTGTGCACAATAAATTTATGCTAATACTTTTTTTTAAATATGAAGGTGTTAAATTAGTAGAAAAAGTAATTGTTCAGAAGCTGGAGAAATGGCTTATTGTTTTTTCAGAGGACTTGGGTTTGGTTTCCAGTGCCCACATGTTGGTTCACAATGTCGTGTAATGTCTGGTTTATGTGAGTTCCCATATTGTGTGTGGTACACAAAAACTGTAACTGACAAACCCCACATACACAAATAAAACAAATGAATACATATTTTTAAAAATTAATTGTTCAGCTCTCCCTTTAAAAGTCATTTACATACAAATAATATAATCAATGCACAACACAAAGAAAGAAAGAAAGAAAGAAAGAAAGAAAGAAAGAAAGAAAGAAAGAAAGAAAGAA
>CAJQZJ010033120.1:334108-348026 GCA_907164525.1 Lophiomys imhausi | reverse complement strand
GCTGTCCTGGACTCGCTTTGTAGACCAGGCTGGCCTCGAACTCACAAAGATCCGCCTGCCTCTGCCTCCCAAGTGCTGGGATTAAAGGCGTGCGCCACCACCGCCCGGCAGGACGGCCATTTTTATTATGTTGATCCTACCTATCCATGAGCATGGGAGATCTTTCCATCTTCTAAAGGCCTCTTCCATTTCTTTCTTCAAGGGCTTGAAGTTCTTGTTGTACAGGTCCTTTACTTGCTTGGTTAAAGGTACCCCCAGGTATTTTATGTTGTTTGTGGCTATTGTGAGGGGGTTTGTTTCCCTTATTTCTTTCTCAGCCCATTTGTTTGTTGTATAAAGAAGGGCTTCTGATTTTTTTGAATTAATTTTGTATCCAGCCACTTTGCTGAAGGTGTTTATCAGCTGTAAGAGTTCTCTGGTGGAATTTTTGGGGTCACTTATGTATACTATCATATCATCTGCAAATAGGGATAATTTGACTTCTTCGTTTCCGATATTTATCCCTTTGATCTCCTTTAGTTGTCTTATTGCTCTAGCAAGAACTTCAAGTACTATATTGAAGAGATATGGTGAAAGTGGACATCCTTGTCTTGTCCCTGAGTTTAGAGGAAATGCTTCAAGTTTCTCTCCATTTAATTTGATGTTGGCCACTGGCCTGCTGTATATTGCCTTTATTATTTCTAGGTACGGCCCTTGTATGCCCGTTCTCTCCAGTATTTTTAGCATGAAGGGGTGTTGGAATTTGTCAAATGCTTTTTCTGCATCTAGCGAGATTATCATGTGGTTTTTTCTTTCATCTTGTTTATATGGTGAATGACGTTGATAGACTTTCATATGTTGAATCATCCCTCCTTCCCTGGGATGAAGCCTACTTGATCATGGCGTATGATACTTTTGATGTGTTCTTGAATTCGATTTGCTAGTATTTTATTAAGTATTTTTGCATCTATGTTCATGAGGGAGATTGGTCTGAAGTTCTCTTTCTTTGTTGCGTCTTTGTGTGGTTTAGGAATCAGGGTGATTGTGGCCTCGTAGAATGAGTTTGGCAATGTTCTTTCAGATTCTATTTTGTGAAAGAGTTTGAAGAGTATTGGTGTTAGCTCCTCTTTGAAGGTCTGGTGGAATTCCGTGCTAAAGCCATCTGGCCCTGGGTTTGTTTTGGTTGGGAGATTTTTAATGACTGTTTCTATTTCCTTAGGGGTTTTAGGGCTGTTTAATCAGTTTATCTGATCTTGATTTAGCTTCGGTAGGTGGAATCTATCAAGAAAATTGTCCATTTCACTTAAGTTTTCAAATTTGGTGGAGTATAGATTTTTAAAGTAGGATCCAAATATTCTCTGGATTTCCTCAATGTCTGTTGTTATTTCTACCTTTTCATTTCTGATTTTGTTGATTTGTGTTTTCTCCCTCTGTCTTTTAGTTAATTTGGCTAAGGGTCTGTCTATTTTGTTGATTTTCTCAAAGAACCAACTCTTGGTTTCATTGATTCTTTGTATAGTTCTTTTTGTTTCTAAGTTGTTGATTTCAGCCCTAAGTTTGATGATCTCCTGCCTTCTGCTCCTCTTGGGAGTGTTTGCTTCTTTTTTTTCCAATTCACCCAGTTTAGCTGTTAATTCCCTAATATGAGCTGTCACAATTTTCTTTTTGAAGGCACTTAGTGCTATGAACTTTCTTCGTAGCACAGCTTTCATTGTGTCCCATAGGTTTGGGTATGTTGTGTCTTCATTTTCATTGGATTTTAAGAAGTCTTTGATTTCCTTCTTTATTTCTTCCCTGACCCAGTGGTCCTCTAGTAAAGAGTTGTTCAATTTCCATGTGTGTAGACTTTCTGTTGATTCTTTTGCTATTGAAGTCCAGCTTTATTCCATGGTGGTCTGATAAGATAAAAGGGGTTATTTCAATTTTCTTGTATCTGTTGAGGCTATCTTTGTGGCCAACTATATGGTCGATTTTGGAGAAGGTTCCATGAGGTGCTGAGAAGAAGGTGTATTCTTTTGTGTTTGGGTGAAACGTTCTGTAGATATCTGTTAGGTCCATTTGGTTTATGATCTCTGTTAGACTCATTATTTCTCTGTTTGGCTTCTGTCTTGATGATCTCTCCATAGTTGTGAGTGGGGTGTTGAAGTCTCCCACTATTAATATGTTTCGATCGATGTGCGATTTAAGTTTTAGAAGCGTTTCTTTTATAAATGTAGGTGCCTTTGTATTTGGGGCATAGATGTTCAATATTGAGATGACCTCTTGGTGTATATTTCCTTTAATGAGTATGTAATGCCCTTCTCTGTCTTTTTTTATTAACTTCAATTGGAAGTCTATTTTGTTTGATATTAGGGTGTCTACTCCAGCTTGTTTCCTGGGTCTATTTGCTTGGAAGACCTTTTTCCCGCCCTTTACTCTGAGGTAGTGTTTATCTTCAATAGTGAGGTGTGTTTCTTGTATACAGCAAAAAGATGGGTCTTGTTTACGGATCCAGTCTGTAAGTCTTGTGTCTTTTTATTGGCAAGTTGAGTCCATTGATGTTGATGGATATTAGTGACCAGGGGTTGTTATTTCCCATTATTTTGGTATAGCTGGCTGTCTTGTGTTTCTCTTTTGCTTAGTTGCTGTGGAGGTTTCTATTTCCTCTGTTTTCTTGGGTGTAGTTATCTTCTCTGTGTTGGAATTTTCCTTTTAGGATCTTCTGTAGGGCTGGGTTTGTGAGGAGATATTGTTTGAATTTGATTTTGTCATGGAATATCTTGTTTTCTCCTTCTATGTTGATAGAGAGTTTTGCTGGGTATAGTAGTCTGGCTGGGCACCTATGTTCTCTCAGGGCTTGTAGGACATTCATCCAGGCCCTTCTAGCTTTTATAGTTTCTGAGGAGAAATCAGGTGTGATTCTGATGGGTCTGCCATTGTATGTGACTTGGCCTTTTTCTCTTACAGCTTTTACTATCCTTTCTTTGTTCTCTACATTTGGAGTTTCTATTATTATGTGGTGAGAGGAGTTTCTTTTCTGATCTAATCTGTTTGATGTTCTGTAAGCCTCTTGGATTTTTAGTGGCATCTCTTTCTTTAGGTTTGGGAAGTTTTCTTCTATGATTTTGTTGAAGATATTTCCTGGACCATGGAGTCAGGAGTCTTCTCTTTCCTCTCTGCCTATAATTCTTATGTTCCATCTTTTCATTGAGTCCTTGATTTCTTGGATGTTGTGGGTGAGAGATTTTTTAGCCTTCTCATTTTCTTTGGATGTTGTACTGATTTCTTCCATCGAATCCTCCATGCCTGGAATCCTGTCTTCCATTTTGCATCCTATTTTTCATACTCACATCCGTAGTTCCTGTTCTTTTCTCTTGATTCTCCATTTCCTCTTTTAACTCTGATTGTGTTTTCTTTATTGTTTCCATTTCTATTTTCATGTCTTGAATGGTATTGTTCCTTTTGTACATTTCCTTCTCCAGTTTGCTTGTTTTTGTCTGGAGATCTTTCATTGCTTTATCCTTTTCCTGTTCAAGCTGGGTCACCTTGGCTTGGAGCTCTTTAATGATGTTATTTGTTGTTTTGACTTGTAAAGTTGTGGCTTCTTTGAATTCATTCATAGTTTTAAGTTCTTCTTGAAGGGACTTTATCACTTTCCATAATGTAGAATTGTCATCGTTTCCATGTGTTTCAGTTGTGGTGAGGTGGTTCAGGCTGGACAGAATAGCGTTACTTTCTTTTGTTGGAGACATTTCGCTGTTTTTTTTTTTGGTCTGGGGCCTCTGGCCATGTGGAATTTTTTTTTTTTTTTTTTTTTGCTGTCTTCTGGACTTGAGTCCAAAGGGGGCACTGTGTTGTAGGAGTAGAGTTGCCTTACTGCACCCCTATAAGGTGAGTCATTCAGTCCTGCCTCCCAGGTGGAGACCTAATTAATTCAGGTGGCGGAGCTGTGCACAAGTAAGTTCTGGTTCCCCGCCGGAAGGGCCCGTACTAGTGCATAAGTCCGATATATGACAGTTTCAAATATCTCGCAGTTTGCCCGGGGTTGGTTCCTGTAGCGGGTAAATCTGCAGTTCAGCTCCAGTAGCCTTGTCGCTCCCGCGGCTTGGAAACTGGCCAGTGACATCACAGACTGTGATCTGTGGTCTGAAGGCACTTTGCAGGGGATCTCCCGCTCACTTCCAAGGGTCGCAACCTTTTGCCAGGTAATTGGATCATCTGTGTGAGACCTGGGAGTGCCCAGCAGGGTGAGGATTATCTCTACATGGTTTCTGAGTCTGCCGGCTGGGTATTAGGTTGGAACTTACCGGGGGTCTCTCCTTTTGGGGGATGGGTTATCCTGATTCCCGGTTCCAGAGGCTTCCTAGCGTGTCCGAGAGTTGGAAGGGGCGTCCTGCCCAGGCATCTTCCGTGGTCCCTGTGTAGCTGGGTGAGATTTAGAAGGGGTCATGCCCTTTGTACAGCATCCTGCAACACTTGCTGCCTTGTGACTGTTGATCCCGAAATCAAAATACGTTCGCGCCAGCCGCCACCATCTTGGATCCCTGTCTGATGGTTTTCATGCAGGTACCCTTGCAGGTCGGGGTAGGCTTTGATTAGATGAATATTCAACCTTTCAGCCATATCACCAGGAGTCTCATTTCTCTCCAACATGCCTTGTATGGTTACTGACTTACAATGTCAATTACCTCAATGCACACCCTATTGGAGGAGCCACCCCACTTTTTGGTGTTCAACCCCTTTGTGTGCTTGAGCTCCACTGTGTCCTTGCTGCACCCAGAGAGTGCCCATGACTAAAAGGAGCAGATCCACCATATCTCACTGAAGCCCTCAGATAATACTATTTACAAAGGTTCTATGAGGTTGTGTGAGTCTGGGGTAGTGGCAGAGTAGAGATTCTAACCCAGTAGATCAACTATCAGATGTGTCAGATGGAAAGAATTCATGATAAGCCCGAGTCATCAATAATGTGCTGGTATTGAATTAAGGAGAAGAAATTATTAAGCTTCCCCTGGTATGATTTAACCAAGAGTGAGCCTAGATGTGAATTTCTTCATTCCCTGTGTCTTCTGTCACTCCTGCCTGTCTGCTGAATGAGTCAGAATCTGTGCCTGTCTAAATGCTGTATGTCTTCACTGCCCCTGTGTCTGTCTGTCTCCGCAAACCAGTGTGTGTGCCTGTGTCTGCGTGTCTCCTTCCATGTCTGTGTCTGCCCATACCTAACAAAGGGCTTTGCTCTATGTTTACTTAACAGGACAGAAAGCATCACAGGAGGAAGGAGTTGGGATACCATACAGAAATCTTTAACAGAGTGTCACAAGTCACCGACCTAGCTGATCCCATAAACAAACAAACAAACACTGTCAAGCATTATCCAAATCCTGTGACCAGCATTTGTGGGGCCTCTTCTCAGCATTCATTACCATAACTTCACACACACACACACACACACACACACACACACACACACAGCCACCCCACATTACTCTTGGGTTTGGAGACAGCTATGCATTATCTAAGATTATAAAAGTTGATTATATGGAAAACCCAAAGCAAATAAAGTTGGTTTTACATTGTTCTCTTAAAGGCAAGTTAAATGAAAAGTCTCAGCATGCAGTAGGACAGCAGTTAAATCTTAGTGACTTTAAGATATTTTACTGACTTTGGCCATGGGCTCCAGCAAAAGTTCCAGTCCCTTTGAATGTAACAAGTATTTTCATAATGATGCATCAGCACAGACAGACCTTAGCACTCACTAATCTCATTATTGTTCCACGGACATTCCTAACTCACTGTTCAATGTATGCTAATATGAGTTGGCTGTTCTTGTTTTGAGATGGAGGGTTTCACTATGTAGCCTTAGGCCAATTCACTATGTAGACCTGGTTAGCCTTGAACTCAGAGAGATCCTTCTGCCTCTGCCAACACACCTGGTTCTGAGCTTTCTTCATATGCATTCTGAAAAGTGTTCTGCCCTGCCACCAACCCCCATCCTTCCCCGCTTTCCTCCCATTATTATCCCATTCATAAGGGAATAAAAAATAATTTGAGGGATGGGGAGATGCTCAGTAGGTAAAGGTGCTTTCTGAACAAGCATGAGGATCCAAATTTGGGTCCCCAGAACCCACATAAAAGCTCTGGTGTGGTGGTGCTCACCTGTAACTCCAGCAGTGAGGGGCTAAGATGGTGGGGGCAGATCCCTGGAACACACTGGCCTGCCAATCTAGCTAAAACAGCAAGCTTCAGATTCAGTGGGAGATCTCGTCTCAAAAAATAAGATGGCAAACCAATGAGGTAGATACCAGATAACAACCTTTGCATTCACACATGCCCCAACACATGCACACACCAGTGAATGCAACCCTCACATACAAGTACACAACAAAATGGTGTGAGATTGTTCCCATAACGACATCAATCGTAAAGCTCTGGCTGAGCAAAGTGTATACTCATACATGCTCTTGTCATGTCAATCAAAATGTGGATTTGTTATCTAATCAGAACAAGCTAACAATGATTTGATCCCTGCTGCTGACACATGCCACTGCTGCTAGGAAAAAGCCTTCTAATTTGAAGAAAATATTATCTGGACAGATTTCTTTTCTTTTCTTTTTCCAAGACAAGGTTTCTCTGTGTATTCCTGGCTGTCCTGGTCACCCTTGTAGACCAGGCTAACCTTGAACTCACAGATATCCACCTGCCTCTGCCTCCCAAGTGATGAGATTAAAGGCGTGCACCACCACTGCCCATTTATTTTTATTCTAGTGTCTGTGTGTGTGTGTGTGTGTGTGTGTGTGTGTGTGTGCACTATGTGTGTATCTGGTACACTGAGGCCCAAAGAGGGTATCAAACCCTGAAACTGAGTTACAGGAAGTTATGAGCCTTCATGTGAGTGCTGGGAATAAAATCCAGGTCTTCAGCAAGGACAGCAAATCCTCTTAAATGCCTAATCATCTCTCCAGCCCCTGGGTTTTCGTTACAATGTTATGTTATGTTATGTGTTATATGTTATGTTTGTTTTGTTTTGTTTCTTCTTTTTGAGTTGTGGTCTCACATAGCCCAGGCTGGCCTCCCACTTGCTACTAGTCAAGGTTAGCCTTGAACTTCTGATCATCCAGCTTCTGCCTCCCAAATTCTGGGATTACCAATGTTTTCGGGCTAACTAAGTTCTGTAAGGCATATAGTATTAATGCTCAATAAGTAATTTTTGGATTCATGACACAGAATAAAAAGCCAGGTACTTACTTTGCTTTCCTGTAAGTCCTTTCTAGTAACAAGAGGACCCCTCCCTGTTCTTCCAGAAGCCCTGGCCTGATGGTTATAGACTTTTTCTAATTAACTAGATCAATCATGTGGGAAAGACAAAATGATCAGAGAATTTTGTTTCGTACATAGTCCTCTTGTAATTTTTATTTTGTTTTAAAGACGGGGTCCCATGCAGCTCAAGATATCAATCTTCCGCTTGATATTTAGCTAATGCTGACCTTGCACTTCTATCCTCCTGCTCCCATCTCCGGGGTTCTAGGATTACAGATGTGTGCTACAACTAGTTTAATCAGTGTTGGGAGACTGAACCCAGGGCCTTATTCATGCTAGACATTCCTGGTCCCTTTTTCTTCTTGGTTGCTCACCGGAAATTCCTCCTGGGTACAAATGCCGTAGGGTCTCCAAACACTGCAGACAAGCAGAGCTGATGTTCAAAGACCGGCAAGTATGCCACCCTGTTCTGACCCCACCCTGGGAATCTCAAGCTTGTTACCCGGCACAGCTACTCAGGAGCTGGTGCGATGCCCATTCCATCCAGCAGATGGCAGTCACGCACACGCCTGGTCTCTGGAAGCCTCTGGTCTTTTACTTTCTGGCATTGTCCCAATCTCAGAGAAAAGCCAACTTTTAAAACCTGCCTTGGCTCCTTCATGGGAACATGTGAGGCCCAGAGGGACAGCTGGAAGCAGCAGCACCTCCAGTAGCCCATTTCCTCCTGGGCGGTGGGCCAGGGAGGAAAGATAAAGTGTATCCACTGATTGTGATTTCCCAGAGATAGGAATTATCTAGGGGGAGTGGGGTGTCTGCTTTCCCAAATGGCTAATGAGATCAACAAAGCTCACCCCCAGTATCAGTCATATTATCACATGCTACATTGAAAAGCCATTAGGCCAATTAGTCATCAGACATCTGGACTTTAATAAAGGCGATAACTCAGTTTGAAGTATTCATGTACCGCCGTGAAGGGAAGAATGCTACATGTTACTATTTGTAGTTCTGTCTTGTACTGTACTAAAAACTTGGTCTTAACAGTTACTTAGAACTCTGAATCCACTGTTAGCTCTATAACCATAAATCTGGCTTCATCAAGTATTTTTCTTAGAGTTAAGATATTAATTCTTCTAAGCCACTCTGTAAAATGGGGACAATATCTATGCCTTGACCTATAAAAAAAAAACACAAGAAGGTACTTCAGGGACTGGAGAATTAGAACTTCAAGGTCATCCTTGCTTACATAGGGAGTTTGAGCCAGCAAGAGACTCCACAGGGGCTGGGAGAGAGAGAACATTTCAAATGAAACATAAACAAATTGGTTATAATTCAAACTCAGACCCAGGAAAACAAATGAATGCCGATAGTAAAGTGCTAATCTGTGGGTCCTTTGATAGCTGTGGCCTGGATTTAGAGATAAGAGAAATCAACAATGAGAGTGTATGGGATTATGCTCTAGAAGCATGTGATAAATCGCATCAGCACTTGAAAATAAATCTCTTTAAATTTTTAATGAGAGGGGTCTGTAGACATTTATAGCCTTTAAGCCGTTTTCACAAATATGAGATGTTAGTAAAAGCTCTGGGTGGTTCCACTCCCGTTAGTGGCTCTTCCTTGTCCTGAGACTTGCCACTACTCATTTCCCAGGGAAGTAGAAAAAGTCACATGACTTGCTAAGTCTTTCTTTCTTTCCTTGCTGTATAGTCAAAGATGGCTGACCCTGCCTCCACCTTCCAAGTCTTGGGATGCAGGCACATTCCACCATTGCTTTTGAGGGACAGCTAATAAAACAGCCCTCTTACACGGGAGTTCTGGCAGCACACGTGCAGTATGCACTAACTTAGCTCTTCCTTGAGCCAGGCTTGGGTTTGGGACATAGGACACAGGCCTTGGGACACAGAGGCAGGAGGATCTGAGCTCAAGGCCAGCTTGCGTCACATTTATCAAGACCCCTCCCAAAAGCAAGCTGGCCAACTAACCACATGTCCTTTGAAGTCTTCGGGGCAAGGCTGGTTTTAGAGGCTGAACTTTTATGGGTTTGAACTGTGGTATCATCAAATGAAGTGGTTAGACATGCCAGTCTCTAAAGGAAAGTCAGAATCTCAGAGTTAAATCTTTTTTGGTGACAGAAATATTTCAGAGATCTGAAGAACAGAGGTGTTGAATCATTCAAGGTTGCATAAGACACAGTAACTGTATAAGAAGCAGGTGGTTTTCTTTCAGAAAACCAGATCTTGATCTAACTTTTACCTAGTTCACCTATCACTGCAGAGCAGGAAAAACCATGAGAGTTCATGACCAGTGGAATCATGGGTACCCTGCCAATTGTGTGTGTTGGTGGGAGGTGAGTCAGAACTGAGAATGTGAGATAGAATGAAGTTCTACAGACTTCCACCTTAAGCAATCACGACTCTTTCTTATCATTTTTTTCCTTGCAATTAAACCTTTGTCTTTATGCAAATCATTGCACAATGTTGGTCTTTTCCTTCTGATGTGTCATTGTGTATAAATGCATTAGAAACTATGACTATTTCTAGCTGAAGCTCAGATCATATAAAAAGCCTAACTGGTTCCTTCTGCACAATTATTCAAGGGTCTTCCATAGTCATTTCTCCACCTTAAAGAAACTGTGAGTCAAAATACATTCCTGGCCCCAGAGAGATGGTCCATGAGGTAAAGGTACCTGCCACCAAGCTTCCTAATCTGAGTTCAGTTCCCAGGACCCACATGCTGGATGGAGAAAACAACATTCAAAGTTGCTCCCTGAATGTTAGATACTACCCACACTCACATGCACATGTACACACACCTGAAATACAGGAGTAAATAAAATGTAATACAATTTAAACACATTTCAGACTTCAGACACAGATTCACATTTTGCTTTTGAAAAGGTGGCCCTAGCTTTCTTTTCTTTCTTTGTACAATTGCAATATTCATGTACTTCAGTTATTTTTGACAGCTCTTCTGCAAACTACAGATGCCATAGAAGAACATTTCTAAATTATTCTACTACAACATAAGACAGATACATTTTTTTTAATTTCTGAAGAAAATCTCTTCTGCTAAGTTTCTGTGTTAACTGTGTTAACCTTATGAAGATGTGTACAATACTTCTAAGCTGATTGGTGTAAAAAGCCAATTGTTATATAATTGTTTTTAGCCTCAGATTATGATTTTGTGTAACCCTGCTTGTGGTCATTCACAGGCTAATAATGAAGATTATAAATATTCTTTCTCCCAGGGCTGGGATGGAGCAGAGTTGGTAGTGTGCTTGCCTAAATTCCGGGAAGCCCTGGGTTCTAGAAAGGAATAAACTGGGACATAGTGCATGCCTGTTTAATCCCAGTGCTTTGGTGGTAGAAACAGGAGTTCAGGGTCATCCTTAGCTACATAGTGAGATCAAGATTAGTTAGCATGAGACACTCAAAACAAAACAAAGAAAAAATAATCTTTCTCCCACCTCTGTCAAAGGATGACGGAGAAAGGAAAAGAAATGCTTCAAATCTGTTTACTTCTTTTTCTGGACCCACCAACATGCAAAGTACATTGGAAAGAATCCCCTTCTTGTGGTTCATGCTAACACAGGCACAAACAGTATGAATGATTCAAGGAGTCATTCCACCTAAAAGTATTTGTCAACATGTGAAAGTGGGATTAGTTATATTAGTATTAAAATTTGCAATCCAGTAATTTGCACGTTGCCACAGACTCACATTTTCCCTGTTTCACCCCAATGGCTATAAAACCAGACCTCATTGTCATCTTGACTTAACCAACCCTGAGCAAGGCCTTCTCCATGTGTGAATCTGATTCATCACCCTGTAACTGGGTGGCTCTCAAACTCCAGTAT
Organism: Lophiomys imhausi; assembly: GCA_907164525.1. Classification (NCBI taxonomy): domain Eukaryota; kingdom Metazoa; phylum Chordata; class Mammalia; order Rodentia; family Muridae; genus Lophiomys; species Lophiomys imhausi. Next base: position 336,958 of record CAJQZJ010033120.1, on the reverse strand, counting down.
GGATCAAGCCTAGGAAGCTTAAACCTTAAAAGTTGGTTCCTGGCTCTACTGCCAGTTTCTGCTGAGGGTGTACAGGGAAGCTGAGAATCTGCATTTCAAACAGGCTCTGGTGAACACCGGGAGCGCTGCTCCCAAACCTCACTCTCAGAAAATGTGTTCTGTGTCTGAGTATTTGGCTCGATGGTAAAGAGCACTGACCACTCTTCCAGAGGATGGGTTAGATTCTCATCACCTACATGGCGGCTTACAACCATGTGTACTCCCAGTTCTGGAGGATCCTACATCTTTTCCTCACCTCTGCAGACACCACACAAGCACATATGGGTCATATATATATATATATATATATATATATATATATATATATATGCAGGAACAACAGACATACACATAAAATAACTTTCAAAAGAGCACATCTATTCTCCGGGACAGTAAACTCTAGAGATGCTCCAGGAAGGAAATAAAACAGGATCTGCCAGCCGGACACATTTGGGAGACACGCATACGCTGTCTCTTTTGAAGTCTTTTTAATGTGTTTTAAAGTTTCTGGAAGGCATGTAACATGCAGGAGCAATGTTCTAACTTGGTGCTTTTCAGATGCATTGGACTGTAGACCCCTTTTTTCCCCTCTCAATACCCATTAACTCAGAATTACTCTTCCTGGAACATATCAGTGAAGCCCAGCTTGTGTCACTGGGTGCCTGAGAAATAGAGTCCGCGAACACTCTGACTTCCTCTTCAGATGCCACCCACAGCCAGTGACACCAGTGGGGTGTGTCTATTGCTTGCCACTGCTCCACCTCAGCTGTCAGCCACTTGAGCATTCATCTTTTGACCAGAGTGCAGGATTCCTCCACCACTTGCCACTGAATCTATGTTTTTACTTCAGGGCCAACCACCTACAATCCCTTCTCTACTTCCTCTTGCCACGTCCCCTGTTTGGTTCCTGCTTCTCACTTTTGCTCCCTCCTCACTCAGCCCAGTTCTTCAACAGCTCCCCAAGAGTCCCCCTCGTTTCCTGAGCCTCTGTCCTTTCTTGGATTTCTAAGGCTCGCTTTTCATCCTAGGGGCATGAGCGATGATAGCAGTTTGTCAGATGTTTCTTCTAAATGGTGCCATTAAAAAAAAAAAAATCATCTGTTCCTGGCTGGCAAAATGAGTCCATATGGAAAGGAACTTGCCACCAAGCCCAAGGGCCTGAGTTCTATCCTCGGGACCAACTGGTTAGAGGAAGGAATCCAATGTGGCGACTCATCCCCCGACCTCTACATGTGGCATGTGTACCCCACCCCTTGCAATAAATAAATAAATGCAGTTTTAAAAGTGTTTTTCTATTCATTTAGACATGATTTATAGGTGCTTTGGTTTTGTTTGTGTGGCTGCTTCTTCTTCTTCTTCTGCTTCTTCTCCGGTCTGTCTGTCTGTCTGTGCCAGACACTACCCTAAACCTTATAAAACAGTGAGAAACAAGGCAGAGTGACCTAGGGTCGCATTTTCACTCTTGGGGCAACAGGATAAGAAGTTAATCAAGGGCTGAGGAAGGCCCAGTCAGTAAAGTGCTTGCAGTGCACACATGAGGAACTGAGTTTGATCCCCAGCATCCACATTCAAAGCCGAGCAGTTTAGTCAAAGAGAAGAGATCCAGGCCAGTGAGAGGCAGTGTCTCAGAAGCAAGGTGGACAGTAATTGAGGAAGACCGACAAGGACGACCACTGGCTCACACATTTGGGCACAGATGTGAACGTACACAGACATGCCCATGTATGAACGTGTATATAGGCACACATACAAAGAGGTTAACTGGGTATAATTAACTGCGATGCCACAATTAAAGCAGGTGATTGGGCGAAGTCTTTGAGAAGAGGCAGCCCCCAAGCCAGGGTCTGGATGGCATCATTGTCATAGCTGGTCCCTTGGTCCTGCTTATGCTTGGCATATTCCTCTTATGGTCCTGCCTCATTCATGGGAAGATTCTCATATCAAATTCCCTTCCTCTCTTCAGTGGCCCTTGACCCCAGCTTACAACTGGAAAGCAATCCCTATATCATTGTGCCTCCCAGCCCTAATATTTTTTCATCTTTAAGCTCCAAAGGAGCTATATTTGGAGATCTGGCCTTTGGGCATATAATTAAAGGAAAAATAGAGTCATTATCTAGGTTATGTTAGCATCCTTACAAGAAGACTCATCAGAGATATGTGTTGCCTGCTTTTGCATCAAGAGACTGTAATAGGTACTTTAGGCATTGCTGAGACAAAATACCCAACAAAAGCAACTTAAGGTAAGAAAGGTTTATGTCAGCTCAGGGAGACAGTTCATCAAGGCGACCGGGTGTGCTACCAGGAGCAGTTTGGCCTGCCAAGGCTGGAGTGTGAGGAAGCTGGTCATCCCATACTTCACTTGCTGTCAGGAAGCTCTGAGCTCTGGGCTCGCTGGCTCTTTCCCCAAGACCTTAGCCTACAGATGTGTTACAGCCACATGCTGGGTGGGTCTTCCCACCTCAATTAAGCCCCTCTGGAAACACCCTCACAGAGATACTCAGACTCAGGTCTCCAGTCGGTAATGATTACCCACCAGAAGGTGCACAGCAGGTGGCTATCTGGCCGCACACCATGAAAAGAGACCTCGCCACCAGCACTTGAATTGGCCTTGATCTTGGACATCTTGGCCTCCAGAACCATGAGAAATAAATTTGTTGTTTAAAGCCAACCTGTCTGAAAGTATTTTATAACAGAACCCAATCTGAATAGAACACACAATTAAAACAAGACAGGAACACTTGCGTGAGTGCTGCACACACACACACACACACACACACTCACACACACACACACACACACTCACATACACAC
>CAJQZJ010033120.1:296927-334098 GCA_907164525.1 Lophiomys imhausi | reverse complement strand
CACACACTCACACACACACACACACACACTCACATACACACACACACACACACACACACACACACACACACACACACACACTCCTAGGTTCACTTCCTCTCATCTGCTTTCCTTCCCCACTGGCCCTTCTTTCCCACACAGACTGCATTTTTAAGATCAACTCCTTTCCTCATGGCTTCTGGCAGCACAGCTGAGTAGAATAGGATCACAAATATGGGTGGAGCATGTTCCAAAGGACTTTACTTTCTCTTAGAGTGGAAACCCCTGCAGCCTTCCAGCATTTCATGCAATTTAGTTGACCTTTAGAAGACCAATTTTCTCTCTGCTTGTCCCTGAATCTCAGACTATTTCCTCATGTGGTATCTTTTTCCTTAACTGGATGTATTTTTTTCCAAGCAGTTTTAAAAAATGGAAAACTACTACTGAATTTGACATTATTTCACAACTGTACCGCTGGTTGTCTGCCATTTTCCAAATGGAGCAGAAATGCAAGTTTGGAATCAAAACTGGGAAGATGGTTTAAGGAAACTTTCCCTGCTAGACTCTGCTGTTCTCTCTCTCTCTCTCTCTCTCTCTCTCTCTCTCTCTCTCTCCATCCTTCCATCTCCCCTCCCCCTTGTGTGTGTGAAACCTCAAGACTTATATATGAAATTAGAATCCCAATCATTGTTTATCTAGTGGAATATTGTCACAGCGCATATGCCTGATTATAGGATAAATGCCATCACTTCCCCAAGTCAACCATTGACTACCAAATTCTGGGCACTGTCTGTGGGAGTGGTGACAGCAGGTAGAGATGAGATAATAGAATGCTGACTTTTGCTCCCATGGGTAGCTTACAGCTCCCATGCTGGCCATAGGGAGGTCCTGGCTCTTCCCCCAGCACTCCCACAGGGACACATCTTTCTAGCATCACCACAGTGAATCAAAGGCAAAGACAAGAGTCTGTAAGCAGAAAAAGCAGCTGGTAGGACACAGGTGTAATGAAGCCACACCTATAAACCACTCTGTGCTTGCCTTGTGAAGTATTCAGACAACTGCAGCAATGTCACCCCAACCATTGTGAGGTACTTGTCATATCTGCACACACACTCATGTACACATATGCACATGTATATGAGTGAGGTGTGCCTCACTGCGTAGCTCAGGCTGGCCTCAAAATTGTGATAGTCCTCCTGCCTCTGCCTTCCAAGTGTTGTGATCACAAATATGCACCATCGGATTGGCCTTTCTGCTTCTAAATGGAACCTACTGGTCTTATTTTATTTGCTTTTGCTTTCTTTCCTGAGTCAGTCTCCATAGCTGAAGGTGATCTTGAACTTCTGACCCTCTTGGTTAAGATTACAAATGTGAGCCACCATACCCGGTTTATGTGGTGCTGTAGATCAAAGTTGGGGTCTCATACATGCTGAGCTACATCAACAGCACAGTTGTTAAAGGAACACAGAATGGTGCTAATTGCACCACGAACTGATATCTCCCATTGGAGTTGCTGAGAAATCAGGTAAAAGCCACTGCATCTTGGGCCTAAACGAGGTACTAAGCAGAAGAAATCATACTGACCATCAGAATGGTGAGCACCTACAGAGAGTCCACTGCTTAGACGTGGCACACCAGAAGGAATGCACCTTGAACTCTGGAGAGGAGAATTCTCATAACTTGAGGGAAATCACTGTGACAGAGACCAGTAGGGACAATTTTCCAAAAGCAAAATGAGCAGAAAATGAGGCTCAGCTCCTGCTGCCTGAGATCCCAAATGCCAGCTTACCAGGGAAAGGGTCTGTCGTGGGAAGAACTCTCAAAGCTGTGACTAAGCTAAAAAGGGCAGAGGAACTTCTGCCGCAGAATTCAAGTGTATTTTTGAAATTGTAAACTGTACAAGCAGGGTACTACATATGCTGCAGGTTACAAGCAACTGATCCACCAGTGTTTGGCATTATCTATCCATCTCAGGGAGCATCATGCCCCTTAATCTGGGCAAGAATTCCTTTCTATGTGTGTGACTCCACCTGCCTAGGGTACACTTCCACTTGGCAGATGGACATTTCTGTGGAGTCTCTGGGTGAGTGCATTCCTGCTCTCTGTGTTTCTCCTGAAGTGGCCTTACCATCCAGCTATGTGCCCAGTGGGGACTCCTTGTGACTTTCTTTCTTCCCTTTGTTACATAGTTACATATGAGGGCAGACAACACACATACTGGAAAGCTGCTTCAGCCTCCCTAGTACAGGGATTGCAAGCATGTAGGGTGCTGGCCTTGGAAGGGAGCTTGGGTCGTACCTGTGTTAGCGTGTCCCCATTTCTGTCAGACTTCTCATGAGTTTGCAGAGGACCAGAGATGGAGAGCAGAGGCAAAGGGAGAGGAGAAGGGTTCCTTAAGTACGTGACTAACTAACAAAGAGAGAATTTGGGGAGATCTTTTTGAATAGAAGGACATCTTGACAAAAGGGACTGTCTAGAAGTATGGGTTGGTGGTACAGTTGTCCCTTGTATTCAGGCACCAGGAATTCTGCTGATACCAGAGTCTATATCTTATAGAAGGTGTTATCCTGTAGCCTTTACAGTCCTCCCATCTACATTTCTTCTTCTTTTTTAATCATTTATCCATTTTATGTCCCAATCGCAGACCCCCCTCCACCTGTTCCCTCCCTCCTACCCTCTTCTCTTTTCCCCCCTTCCCCTTCTCCTCAGAAAGGGGACCCCTGCCTCTATCAATCCACTGTAGCTCTTCATGTCACATCAGGACTAAGAACATCCTCTTCCGCTGAGGCCAGCCAGACAAGGCAGCCCAAATAAGGTGGGCTGTAAGGTGATCCACGAACAGGCAATAGGGCCCATGTCAGGGACTGTGTCTGCTCCACTCGCTCGCTCGCTTGACAAGAAGACCAAGCTACTTTTCATCTGATAAATATGTAGGGGGCCTAGGTCCAGACCACATATACATTTTGGTTGGTGCTTCAGTCTCTGTAAGCCCCCAGGAACCTAAGTTAGTTGAATCTGTTGGTCTTCTTGTGAAGTTCTTGTCCCCTTCAGATCCCTCTATTCTTCCTCCCACTCTTCTACAAGACTCTCCCAGCTCAACCACCTAATGTTTGGCTGTGTGTCTCTGTAACCGAATTTTTAAATTATTATTTAACACTTGTTTATTTATTACTAAATTCACTTATAACAAACACCAACAATTTCTTAACTATTAATCCTATAAATTCCTACAACCCCTTTAACCTATCCACTAAACCTATTGATAATTATAACAACTACTTTCATAACCTTTTAGAATGATACAGTCTCTGGGGCAGGTCCTCAGTCGTCAGGAACACAGTCTTTGTTGTAGATTCTTTAACGCACTTAGCAGTCCTTTTTCTGGATCTCTCAGATGCAGGTTCGTCAGGGTAAGTTGGTTATTGCAGTCTCACCTTAAATAAGGCTTCATGCTTTCTTCTCTGTGGGAGACCCCAGCCGTCTGCAGGCCAACTTACTTCTTTTGAATCAGGAACTCAGCTGCTCTGCCTCAGTCCTTAAAGCCAGGCACAGTTTCCCCTAGGCCACTGATTGGACAGATCAAACCCCTCCAGGCAAAAGCTGAGCCACAGGGTCCAGTCCTTGGCCTTTTGGTGTCTTGCTCAGGCTTTCTTTGCTCACCGGCTTCTTTCTGCTTCAGGGAGAGAGCTGGCCATCAATGGCCAGCACTTTTTTCAGCAGGACTCTTGGAGCTCTCTAGCATCAGGGGCCTCTTCTTCTTCTGGGCTCCATGCACTGTCCTTAAATAGGAGGAACTCTGTTTCAGCTTAATTTGGGCTCCGCCCACTTAGCAGCTGAAAACAATGTCAGGCCAGATACTTTGTTTCTTCAAGTCTATTGAGTCTTTCCTGTTTTTCCTGACTTCAACCTTGTTTTTCAGTCTATTAAGTCTTTCCTGTTTTTCCTGACTTCATGCTGATAATGCTCTTCAGGCCCCGAATTAAGAGACAGTATCAGAAACTCCTATATATTTTCTAAATCTAATTTATCTAACCCCTACATGTCTCAGCATCTGTTTTGATCCAAATTTCTTATAACATGTAGTGTGATGTCAGAGGTTGTGCTGTGTCATTTAAGGGATGGTATTAAGGAGAATGTCTTTGCTTTTTTGCTACCATGCTGTGTTCCCCAGGGCTTCTAGCCCATATTCGTATATCAAGGGGTGACTGTAACGAGAATGGATAATGTGAGGAGGCTAGAAAGTCAGGTGAGGGTAGTTGGCAATCGTGAAGGTGTGACACATGGAGCTTTGTGCAGGTATTTTCAGCCACTTGCTATTGTGGCATACTGTTGTCATCTTCCAAGTTCCTGCTCTAGAGCCACACAATCAACTCACAAAAAGAGAATCTCTCAGAGTTACCAGAAACACCATGGAGACAGACAGGCAAAGTATTTATGAGACTAGAAGATCATTAACTGACCAGGTATGGTGATTAAATAAGAAAAAAATCCCCCATGGTCTCAGACATTTGAATACCTGGTCTCCAGTTGGTGGCACTGTTTGGAGAGGCTTAGGAGGCATAGTCTTTTAGAGGAAGTGTGGCATGGAGAGTTTAAAGACTTGTGGGCATTTTGAGTTTGCTTTCTCTGCTTTGTACTTGTGTTTTAAGATGTGAGCTCTCAGCAACTTGCTCCTCTGACCCTCTGGAACCAAAAGCCCCAATACACTCTTTTTTTTCTATAAGTTGCTTTGGTAGTGGTGTTTTTTTCACAGCAATAGAAAAGTAATTAATACACTACAAGCTTGTGAATATGTAATTAGAGTGAATTTGGAATGGTTTGCCATTCAACTGCGGAGAATGGGGGCTTAGAATAAATCAAAGAAGCTTCTATTACATAAAGGAACGGAAACCCTTTGAACTTCCTCACCTGTAGGAGGACAGGGCTGAGGGTATGTATGGTGGATACAGAAAATTTGGGCATATTTGCGGGTAAATGATCTACAGACGGTATTCCAAAACTAACTGTATGTATGAAAGAGACTTCTACAACTTTCTGAAATGATGCTAGGGGCCAGTGGCCCATGAACTCAAACTGCCCTTGGTGAGACAGTCGAAGATGAGCATAGTAAGAGCAGCAGCCTTCAAGACCTTGTGCTGGGCCTGGTGCCAGCTTTTCTCCACAGCAGCTACTTAAGGGTTATTATCCCCAACCTTCGGATAAGGAAGCCCAAAGAGCTTATGTTGTTCTCATAGGGTCACATAGCTTAGACCATAACCGAGCTGAGATTCCAGATCAGTGGACTCCAAAGACGAGCGGACTGGGTTACTTTCCACACTGTTGTAACAAGACACCTGCCAAAAGCAAGGGAGAAGAGGTTTATCTGGGCTCCCTTTGAAGGTACAGACTGTCATAACAGGGAAGACATGGCAGCAGGAGTGTGAGGAGTGTCAGCCAGCCTCTGTAGAGAGAGAAAGGGGTGCTGGTCTCCAGCCCATTTCTTCCTTTTTATTCAGTCCAGGATCTCAGCCTTTGGACTGGTGCTGCCTACACGTCAGGTGGATCTTCCCATTGCAGCTAACGTGCCCTGGACACGCCTTTCACCATCATTCCCTGAGGCTTGTCTCTTTCGATAATCAGTATTAACTGACACTTTGGATGGTGCTTCTCGGGTGGGCGGGGCACTGGTCTCAAGCAGCAACTTCCTAATGCTTTCGTGGTCTAGAATCATATCCAGAGAAGTGAATAGGCCTCGCCTCACAGGAATAACCGGTTTCCTTGTATGTTGAAAAGAGGATGAGAGAATGAATGGAATTAATCAGAGCTCAACTTCTGTCTCCGGTTCCTTAAACTGGTAGAGTGGAGGGTGACCAAGCTAGGTGGGCTCACCCGGTAATAGAAGACTTAGCGCATTTCACAGCCCTGCCCACACGCTCACCACCTCCTCCTCACAGCTAACCTCAGCACCACCCCCGGCAATCTGGATCTTTCGCCTGCCTGCCGTGTGAGGGAACTAACTGCCTTCCTGTGTCGAGGCTCTGGTGCCTAGAGAGCCAAGATGGAAGCTTGCTGTCATCTCAGAACAAAGGGGGACTAGGCGGGGGTAAGGTGGGAGTTCCAAAGGAGCATGTGAGACCCCCAATCCCTGAGCTGGAAGCAGGGCTAGGGAAATGGAAGGAACGGGAGGAGAGCATTGCAGACCGATCCCTGCAGCCTCCCAAATACTGTGCAGGAAGAGTGAAGGTGCAGCTCAGCGCTTTTCAGACTCAGAGTAGTGCTAGCATGTCAGCTGTTGTGGAGAGATCTGGAGACACACAGGGGATCTGTGCGGTCACGGAGAGGGGGAACAGAAAGCAGTGGTTAATTTGGGAGCTCACGGCCAGGTCCCACGATTCAGAACCCTGGCTTACCACCTACCTACTGTGGAATCATGCCAGGCTTGCTCAACGTCTCTGAGCCTTGGTTTCTTCTGAATCACTGGAGAGGTAAAAATGAACATGTAAAGTCACACACGCATCTCGGGTGAGGCTGTGATGGGGTCCAACCCTGGGCATGGGGGTCCCAAGCAAAGAATTGTTGTGGCATTCTCATCTATTATAAAGCATGTTCATGCATGCACACATGTGTGTGCACGCACACACACACACATGCACACACCTTGTCCGTTTCGGGCCTGGAACTTGTCATGTCCTCTAGGCTGACTAGCCAGCAAGCTTCACAGATCTGCTTATCTCTACCTCCCCAGCCCTGAAATTACAAGCACATGCCACCATACCTGGCTTTGCTGTAATGTTCATTCCTGGGGTTGAACTTGGGTGCCCATGCTTATACAGTGAGCTCTTTACCAAAATAACTCTCTCCATAGATGCTATATATAAACAATCTGAGCCATTCCAAACTGTCAAGCTGGGCCCATGCTCCAAACTCAATTTCCCACAATTCTGTATTGGTGAACAGTGGAGCAGTCTGGTTGCTTGACTGTACTACAAGTGCCCAGCTACAGAGCCACAGAACAAGTAACCATTAGTCTTCCACAGAACGATGAGCAGCCGTGTATTCAGTCAATAAAGGGAGAACAAACTGGGCTATTTTGAGTTCCATTTGGGGTTCGGGACATGGGGGTATGCTGCACCACTAACCCAGCCTGGCACTGGGAAAGGACTTTGGAAATTCCAAGAAAGTTAGTCCAGTCTGAGGGGACTGAATTACCCAGGTCAAAGGATAATATTGGCTGTAGCCTTCCCAAGGAACATAGATTTTGTTCTCAGAATCAAAACAGCCACCTGACAAGGTCACTCAGTGGTCACATGAGAACAAACCCCATTGGCAGCCATGGATACCTCCGAAGAGAAGAATGTTACTACCTCAAGTAAAGATGTGTCCCTTGTGACCAAACACACTTGTGTTTACGTGTCGGTGTCACGTCCATTCTCCCATACAAATATCCATCCCCTGGGCTCACTGCAGCCATCCTAGCCTACTTACCAAGTTCCAAGCCAGTGGGAAACTCTGTCTCAAAGTCAAAGTGCTCAACACCTTGTAGCAAACATTATACTAAATGAGAAGCCCTCCCAGCCCCTATTATAAGCAATTTGAGTCACTCCGAATTGTCATTCTGGGTCAATTCTCCCAACTCAACCCCTCACAGTCCTGCAAAAGAAATAATGAACTGTATGTAGATGGTGGGAAAGGTCTGCTTGCAAGGCTGTCCTGTGACAAGTGCCCAATCACACAGGCATGAAGAATGGCAGCTAACTTTGTCCTCTGCCCTCCATATGCATGAGTACACACGTGCACATGTACCTCCACAAATGTGCACTTGCACACACAGGAAATCACACATAAACACATAGGCATATACACACGTTTAAAAAACATGCTCTCTCCAATTCTATTAACCTTGGTTTTGCATTTCATCAGCCCCATACTAGTTTTACCTTTCCCTCACCCTCTAAATCCTCCCAACCCCTGCCCCTAAACTTTCTCATTCTACACCCTGTCTGCCATAGCAGCAGACTGAATAAATCTCTGTCATATGAGGTGCGTTCTTGGTAGTCTTTTGCTGGTAGACTTCAACAGGATTACTGTAAAGATGAATAGCTCACAGCTATGCCTGGTGTGTAGGTTGCCATTGTTGTTGGGGATAGTCTGGGTTCTTTCTAATCTACTCACCATGAAGAAGAGTTATTCAGATGGTTTCCTTACTCCTCTGAGAGTTATTCACCCTAGGAACTCTTCATTATTCAAAACATGAGAGGCCTGGGGTCAAATAGCCAGGATACACACATGCCTGGTGCCCACCGAGGTAAGAAGGAGTCAGATTCCCTGAAACTGAAGTTACAAAAAAGCCGTGGGCTGCCATATGGGAGCTGGGAACCAAACCCAGGTCTTGGAGAGCAACCTTAACCACTGAGCCATGTTGCAAACCCCCCAGTGTAGCTTTCTAACAAGATTGTGGGTGTGTACTTGCCAGGGGGATTTCTTTTGCATTTAAAAGAGGCACTGCTGGGGCATAAGAGACTCACCTGTCACAAGCTCAGAAGGGGATGGAGGGCGTGGTTAAAGAAACCGCTGCCGGGCTGGAGAGGTGGCTCAGAGGTTAAGAGCACTGGCTGTTCTTCCCAAGGTCCTGAGTTCAATTCCCAGCAACCACATGGCGGCTCACAGCCATCTACATTGAGATCTGCCCAGGGAAATATGTAGAGCAAATACTGTATACATAATAAATAAATAAATAAATGTTAAAAAAAAAAAAAAAAGAAAAAGAAACCGCTGCCAAAAAACCTCTAAACAAAGACCAGATTCTTGGGGATTTCCCAGAAGTGGGCATAGGCAAGCCAGGCTTGTTCAGAGAGTATATCCAAGGCTAGGGGACTTTAAATGCACAAGGCAGACTACCATTCATGAGCAGTGCCAGCATCAAGAACAAAGAAATGGCAGGCACAATTTCATATCTATATCTTCTTGTTTTCTTGACCCACCCCTGGGAAGCAGCATGGAGTTCATTGTTGTTCTCACTTTGTAGATGAGAAACCGAGCCTCAGAGATCTTCTGGCTTCTGTTCAGTTTCACTAGGATGTTACAATGTCTCGATAAATGGGTTGGAAACCAGGATGAAACAAGTGGTATATAGTAACCAGCAGGTACAAAGTTTAAAGGCTGGCAAAACAAAACTCTCAGAAACTGAGATAAATAATTAAAAATTATTTTATCAGTTCTTGGAGATTTGAACCCAGGGATTTGCACAGGCTAGAAAAGAACACTACTATCACTGAGCTACACCCATAGCCCTTTTGTAGTTTAATTTGTAGACAAGGCCTTGTGGGGGCATCCACACTCATCTTGGTCCTGTGGTCCTCCTTGCCTCAGCCTCCCTGGTAGATGGGACTTTTAGAATGAACCATGGTGTCTTGCTCACGGTAAGCAATAGTTCAATGCAATGTTTTGGGGAATCAAAATTAATACAAAGAAACCATGAGAAACAAAATATGAAAATAGCCACTCAAGATAGGGTCTAAGTAGCTCGAATCAGAGACAGGAGTTAGGCAAAAGAAAACTCTTTTTTGTTGTTTTGAGATAGGGTCTCATGTAGTTCAGGCTGGCTTCAAATCCACTGCATAGTCAAAGATGATTTTGGATTTCTGATCCTCCTGCTTCCATCTCTGGAGTGCTGGGATTATGGGAGTGCACCGCCACAGCCAGTTTTATGCAGTCCTGGGGATGGAATCCAGGGCCTCGGGCATGGTGGACAAGCATTCCACCAAGTAAGCTATCCCCCCTCCCCCCCATTCCTAGGATTCTTTCTCTATTGATAGGTTTTTCTGTTTAGCTTAGATCTTTAAAACTGCTTGCTTTATTTGTAAATGTATGTGTGAGTACCTGCATCTATGCACTCACACCACATTCTTGCAGTGCCCTAGGAGGCCATAAGGATGTCAGATCCCTTGAACCAGTTATAGTCCGTTGTGAGCCATGGGGGTGCTGGGAGACAAACCCAGAACCTCTGCAAGAACAGCCAGTGCTCCTAACTGCTGAGCCACCTCTCCAGCTCAACATAGATTTAAAATGTAATAATTTTGTAGTTTTCAAATTCTCCCTCTTGCTTCCTGAGTCTTTGAAACCCCTTTAAATATCACCACTCTGGTCTCCTCTACAGTTCTCAGAGGGTGTTGAGTGTGTGGGTTGAGGAGTCGTGCTGTCTAGCTTTAAATCCTGGGATCCGTACTCCCCCATCCTGTTCTCCTGGACAAGCCCCAGTCCCCAGCTCTTGCTCCTCTGTACTGCTGAGGGGAATGAGGTTCGCCTTAGGAACCCAAAAAAGAACACAGAACTGCAGTTCAAATACAGAGCTCTGCCATTCTTGTTTCTCCGAGGACCAAGTTTAAAGTATCACAAGATGAACAGTGAGTTTCCTTTGTTTTGTTTCTTAGAAATCAACTATAAACCCAAATGTTAATTATATGGATCACAAATACAACCACATCACTCTGCTGGTTTCAGCTCCGCCCTTCCTCTTAGCTTGATGCCCCATTCCTCCTCTTGTCCTTTCATCCCCATGTCTTGTAACCACGTTGACATCCCTGAACTGGACATGCTGCTTATCTGTAATTCCAGTGATGGGGGAGGCTGAAGCAAGAGGATCTGAAGCTAGTTTGGGCTACATGACAAATTTCTGTATCAAAAAATTTAGAGAACTATCCTTAAAAGAAAAAATCCAGTATGTGTGTTTTTGCATATCTCTCCATGTTTCTATAACGAGATATAGACATGACATGCTAATGTGTATAAACAGACACACACTTGGATATGAAGGTCAGGACTCTTGTTCCATAGAACAGGATGATGTCATGAAGACTTTTCTGAATCCTGTCGATGAACAGTCCTGGTGACTCTGCTCCTGTTGGCTGGTGGCCGTACTCTGGCCCTCAGCAGAGATTCTACCTCTTGCTCTCTGTGGACCAGGTTGCACTTGATCTCACTTTTGAAAAGAATGGTACAGCTAAGGAACCTGATTGTAGGTTCTGATGCTACAGATTCATTTTCCCTGGTCTGGAACTTGATGCATATGGAATCCCACACAGCTAGGACTCAGCTAGATAACTTTGTCAGTGCAGCCTTTTTTTTTTTTTTTTTTTTTTTTTTTAGAATGAACCATGATGTGTGTCTTGGTTCCTTGTTCTGTTCTTTTGGCTCACAGTTTGAGGTCACAGTTCATCAAGACAGGGAACCCACGTAAGCAGGAGCTTCAGGCAGCTGGTCACATGGCATCCTCAGCCAAAAGGCAGCCGGAGAGGAGTGCTGATGCTGAGTTCATTTTTCTCCTTATTATGTAGTCCAGGATCCCAGCCCAGGGAATGGTGCCTTCAACAGTGGGCCTGTCTTCCCACCGCAGTCCACCTAGTAAAGACAATCCCTCATTGGCATTCTAATCCCCTAGTCGATTCTAGATCTGATCAAGTTAACAGTTAAGATTAACAATAACTGTTGCTGTATGTAAAATAGTTCTGTTCATTGATGAGTGGTCTTCCATTGTATATATATGTCATACTTTACTTTTCAATCTCTGCTTTAAATAAAAATATCTATTTTAATAATACTGCCTAGATATTAACCCAAATGCTATAAATAGCACATGTCTGACCACAACATATATTGTAGAAAGTTTTAATTTTGGCAGGCTTGATGAACCTGGAGTCATGTATCATTATTATGATTTTCATGGTTGTGCTAAATTATAGCATCTTTTTGTACATTTGTCTGGATTTATGCCTCTATATGCTTTCATTCTTTTTTTCTTTATTCTTCTGTCATCATTTCTATGTTATATAAACTACTTGTCTTTATTATGAGATCATGTACATTTTAAATATGTTATCTTTATCTTTTTATGGCCTCTGTGTTTTCCAGTCTCAAATTTTTTTCTTGGTCTCTACATTCCCTGTGAACTCTCTTAGATATTGCTATAATAATTTGTTTTGTTGTTCACACTCAATACTCTAGTCTCTGGGGGGTGTTTATGTGGAAGGTTATTTTATTTTAGATAGATAGCCAGTTACTCTGATATTGTTCTGTGCATAATTTATCTTCCTGCTAAGCTGGACTGCACATTTGATGTATAGTGCATAGTTAAGTTCTCACATGGAAGACTGTTCCTAGATTTCCTTTTCTTTTCTATTGATCATTCTTATTCTCATGCTCCCACAACCCTTATTCCATGTCTGCTTTGCAGTATACTCTGAGGTCTGGAGATGCAATCCCCTTTTTGCTGTTTCTTTTCAGTCTTTTCATGCTGTTTTAAAATGTCCATTCTCCCGTGGAAGCTTGAAACCATTTTGTGTAGGCTCCTGCCACCCTGTGGGTTATGAACCATTGTCCCTGACAAATGGTTTCCTGCCTAGCCCTTGAAAAAGCCAGTGTCATTCTGACCTTAGGACCTTTGCACATGCTGTTCCTTCAACTGACCTCTCCTATAGTGCTATCTTTCCTGGCAAGTTCGCCCTCATCCTTAAGGTTCCAGTTTAAACATCTCTTTCCCAGGTCAGTGCCCAAAGTAACAATTGCTGTTGTTCTCTGAACCCGCAGTAAACCTCAAAATTCCCACCTAAGCTTTTCCTGAAACTTGAATTACAAAGTATCTGTATGTTTATCCATTAATACCTGCTCCTCTGAGAAGGTAAACTCCTGACCCCACCCACCTCTTCTGCTTCATACTCTCTCACTCACCACAGGGCTGAGCATGGTGTCCTCACTGGACATCACTGAACAAATCAATGAGTAAATGCTGACCGAGCAGGAAACTGGCTAGCTCCACTTGCTATCTAGCTGCGCTGAGCCCAGTGTCCTGGGCTGCACTGTTCCCTAGTTAATGTTCCTGTTGCTACGACCAAGCACCAGACACGAACAATGAAAAGACTTACTTCCTTTGCTTTTGGAGGTTTCCATCAGTGATGGTGGGCTGGGGTGGTAGGCTGGAAGAGATGGCCACCATTATCCCAGACAGGAGTCAGAGCGGAGAAGCAACTGGAGGAAGCCACACAGAGCCACCAGGGGCACAGCCCAAGAGATTTCCTCCCTGCACCCCAAGTACACCTTCCACAGCTCCAATTGCCCCAAGTCATTCTGGCAGTGGATTCAGCCATTCCTCAGCTCAGTCTTCAGGAGCTAACTGTCTCTGGGGAAGCCCTCACTCAGAGACAGGAGGTATGCACCATTCACCCCCAGACCATCCTCCATCCAACCCAACTGACCACCAAGAGTCTCCACCACACCAGGCATGGGGACACAATCCTCCTGTAATCCCAGTATTCCAGGCCATGGAGAGATGAAGGAAAGAGAATCAGGAGTTCAGTGTCTTTCTTGAGTTTCAGGCCAGTCTTGGACCCTGCCTCAAAAATAAAATAAAGCAGGCTATCGAGATGGTTCAGCAGGTAAAGACACTTGCTGACAAACCCAATGACATGAGATTATTCCCTGGGATCCATATTGTGGAAAGAGAGAAAATGGAGTGCTGAGAACATTGCCCCCTGACCTCCACACTCATCACAACTCCCCAGTACCACAGACATAACCATACTAAAGAATGTTTAAATAAATAAAAGCCAACCATGACAACTTCCCCTTCCTCTCTATCCTTCACCCTTCCATCTTTTATTGCCACTAAAGTGGGGTGGAGGTGACTAAGGGCAATCCCATTGCTACTGATGGGAAATTGTGCCAAACTTCCTGCCTCACACTGTGCCTTGCACTCCTCCTCATCTCTGAGGCAGAAAGACAACTCCAGCTCTTGCTGTTCATGTGGGACTGTCTCAGACTTCCTGAGACTGTAAGATCTTTCTTATTTATTTACTGAATGAAAGTCCCCTGGTCCCTCAGCAAATACACAAACTTTGCAGAACCTTGAAAAGTCATCAGAAACTCTCCAGCCATTATGAGCCACGGTTAAAAAAAAAAAAAAAAAAAAGCACTCTGAACTCACAAAATTATCATTCCGCCCCAGATTTAAACCCAGTTGCCTTGATTGTAGCATACATTCTGCAGTTCTGGCCAAGAGGGCAATTTAATTAGAAGCCCCTGTCTCTAGGCACTTGTAACTGCACCCCACCCCCAAAAAATAATTCTTTAGGATGAAATTCATGCTGCCTCTCAGCCTAAAGGTATATTTTCTTGTAGAGCGTTGAATAAGATTTCATTTAGGCTATTTTAAAAATTCTAGTAAAAGGGTAAAAGGAGGGAATTTTACCACTTAAGAAATCACTCAGATACTTTTTTTACTTAAAAAAAAAAAAACCTCAATGCAAAGTGATTTCTTAAGAACTGTCAAATTGCCTGTGGCATGTATGAAGAAATCTGGTTGAGCTGTGATGAAGTTGTTTCCCAAATGTGTGTTGTTCGGATGGAGATTCATTTCCACTTTTTAAATGCAACTAGCATAGAAATTTTCTGTGGGGTATTATAAAACCACATCCATGATAAAAGTGCTGTGTATCCTCATGTGTCCTTGTGGGATTGTGTTTATTGGTCAGCTACTTGGAATTTGGATGAAGACAGCCTCAGAAGTCTTTGAGGGTCAGGTCTTTGTTTTACAGATGAGAAAAACTCATGTCCAGGGTGTTGCTTGAGTGCCTTAGCCTGAGTGAACAGGAGTGATGGGGAGGTGTGTCCTTCACACAGAGGCGGTTTCGGAGGGCCCCTTGCCTAGGGGAAGGTTATCATCACACACATTTGGCAACCACTGAAGGGGTGTGCTGGTCCTGGCAGATTATGTAAAGGAAATGGGAGGGGCCCAGGCAGCCTCCTGGCCACCTGCCTGCCTCTGTGGGCACTGGTTTGCCTTCTTCCAGTCATGTGTGGAAAAGCATCTCTCCCACGGAGGTTCCAGCCTCTGGCCTAGCAGGCTCTTCTTTCTGTGTGAGTAAACAGTCATGACTTCCATCAAAATGGCTCGTGCCTGTAATCCCAACACTTGAGGGCTGGAGGCAGGAGGATCAGGAGGCCAAGGCCGTGCTCATCGAGCTGCACAGTGAGTTTGAGGCCAGCATGGGCTACTTGAGAGAGAAAAATGAAACAAAAATGTCCAAGAGCTAGGCTTAGTGACACAACCCTGCAAGCCCGGCTACTCAGGAAGCCGAGGCAGGATGGTTCCAGACTCAAAGCCTGCCTGAGCTACAGAGCAGATGGAAGGCCAACCTGAGCAACTTAGAGGGAGGGACTGTCTCAAATTAATAAATGAATAGATCTGAGAATGAAGCTCAATGATGATTTGTTCTAGACCCTGGGTTCAATTCCTTTTGTTAAAGTAGAGGCAGGGAAATGACCAGGAGTTTCTAGACCAGGTCATCCATGCTCAAGTAACCCCCCCCCCCCTTTTCTCTGACTATGTCACTGAAAATTGGACAGAGTCGTAAACCTAAATTAAAATGAATACTAAATTGCATAGTGTTAGAGTATTCCATTGTGGTTCTTTTATTTACCAACCACAGCTAATTAAGACCACAGCTATTTAAGGGACAATCAGGTGGCCAATGAAATACAGCTTGGTCACAGGGCAACATTTCCACAGAGAGTTTTTCTGAAGCTGAGAGAGTTGCAGCTTTGAACTGTGGTACCACTTAAAATGATGCTACAGTATGGGTCACACCATATGAATTTAATGGTGTACAATTTTCCTTCATATGTTCCAATTGCCATTTTTCAAACAAATATGCAGTTGTCCACTGATGCTCCTGCCCATACCTGCTACTCTCTCTTTTTTACTCCTATAAAGCCCCTTTGTTTCCCTAAACAGTTTTGTTTCTGTTTTCATGGCATGTGTGCATATGTGATTTTATGCATCTATAATGTTCAGGGCCCCCAAATGGGAAGAAGCATAAAATGCTGGTCCTTCTAAGATGGACATCCATTTCCGTACAAAGGACATGATTTCATTCTTCTGGAAAAAAACTCCAGTGTGTATAATGTACTGCATTTTCCTTTTTCATCCCCAATAGTTAGGTTGGCGCCATAGTTTGGCTATCGTGAGCAGTGCTGCGTGGTCTGTAATTGTTTTGGCCACAAAACGCATTACAGTTCTACCTGTTTCATTCAAATATGTCATGTGCATCTGGTAAGGAAATGGTGAACCTGCAAACATGGTGTTTTCAGAGCAATTCGGATTATACACAGTAAGATTTTGTAATGAGCAAGCCAAAAGATATGAGAGGCTTTCCAAGACCTGAAAGGAATAAAAGGGGGCCAACAGAATGGTTCAGTTGGTAAGGGAGCTTGGCGCGGAGTGTGACAAGCTGAGTTCAATCCCCAGGACCCACATGGTACATGGAGAGTACTGAAAGTTGTTTATTACCTCCACACCTTTGCCATGGCAAGTGTACATGTACACACGCACACACACACACACACACACACACACACACACACACACACGTGAGCACACACAAATACATAATTAAATAAATTAAAAATTTTTAATCCTAAGAAAAACATAAGGCAGTAGAAGATAGGTGGCACACCATTTCGTCAGCGTGAAGGATGAAGCACAAAGCTGGTCTAATCTGGGAACGCCCAACCGAGGGATCCTGAAGCCTGTCAGGGAACATTGCAGAAGGAGGTGGGAGGTAAGTTAGGCCTGGAGATCTTCAGAAGATGTGTTGTCACCACGGTGCTTTCTTTCTGTTTCTGGGACCTGTCTAGTGACTTCCTACCCTGAGGCCTTTGCACCAGCTTCACACTTTGCCTCCAGTGTTCTTTGGCCATGGGCCTCAGCTCCCTGGTCAATTAAGCATCACTCCCTCAACAAGCCCCCACCTGCCCACCCAAGCAGCCCTCCCTCCACTCCAGCCCTTTCCACTATCTGTTTCTTTTCCTCATTAGACATCACCAGTGTATAAACCGTCTTATTTTGGTATGCCTCCTTCAGGCTATGTAACGAGACCATGGCTTCATGGAAGAGGGCATACCAAACACAGGCTTTGGCAGTGAAGCTGTAAGCAACAGAAACCCCACTTGAAGCCAGCTGCAACCAGAAAGCGATTTTCTTGGCTGCTGATACTGTAAGGCCAGATACCCCGCGTCATTAAGGAAAGATCTGGTTTCTGTCTGTCGGTGTCAGTTTCAGCTTGAACCTCATGGTGGAAAATGACTGCAGCAGCTCCAGGCTTCACGCATACATGTCGTCCAGGGTTGAAGGCAGCTCTTTCCAAGGGTTCAAAGGGAGTCTTGAATGCCTCTGATCAGGCTGACTTGCGTCTTTCCACGTGCTTTCTCCAAAGTCATAATAGTAGGTCCAGAGAGATGTGTGAGTTGTCTGAGCCAGGGTGGAGGATGTAAGGATATAAAACAAGAAGGAGATGCCTAGCCCAATTGGGATAGTGAATTGTAGAGGAAGACATCTGCTAACCACCCTGAAAACTTGAATTAGTGAGAATACATGTGGGCCCTCAATGTGAAGATGCTGTTTTTTTCAAAAAGGGTCTTGCTGCGTAGCCCGAGCTGGCCTCAAACTCATGGTAATCCTGCCTCATAATCTAGCGAACAAAGTGTTGTGGGAAATGTCTGTAGAACTTTGTAGACTTGGTGACAAGAGATATCAGTGTGGAGAGAAGGACAGGGTGAATTGTTGGGGACAGGGAGAGATCGGGAGTCAGGGAAGTTTATTAAGAAACAGTTGCAGAAAGCACAAGGGTGGGGCTGGGCAATGTAGTCATGTGGTACATGATACATCCTAAGTGGCCCATGCCTGAAATCCCAGCACTTGAGAGATAGATGCAGGAGCTGGGGTCACCTTAAGCTACATCATGAATGGAAAGACACCTGGGCTACATGAGACCTTGTCTTAAAATCAAACAACGCATAGATGTGTTCAAAACTAGGATGAACTGGTGCGAGGGCTGTCTGGATACACAATGATCAACAACAGAAATGAATAGAGAAGCTGTGCACGTCTCTGAGAATAAACCACCTGCTGAGGGACTGAGAAACCTCCGTGGCCCTTCCATCTTGTGTGGTCTTTCTTCCTAGGTCATGCCTACCTTTCTTCATGTACTCAGATGTGCTCATGACAAACCCAAGACCCTCCAGGCATCTCCCCGAATGCCAGCACCTGCCTCCCCACAGCCGGTGGGCTCCTGTACTTGCTTCAGGTCACAGTTAAATGCCACCTCTTTGAGAATCTGGCACACTCCCAAATTAGGGCACACCCATTGTTTCCAATAAGAATCCCCCTTTTCCATTTTGGCACTCACTCTAGACCATAGTGTAAGGACTCTAGGCCTTACACTATGTCCAGATGACAGGGAGGAAACATGCTCCCAGTGGGCTTGCCTAGAGAAATGGCTTTAGGAAAAGATGGTGGCTCTGATGCTGGTGTCACTGATGTGACCAAATACTAGACAGAAGTAGCTTCAACTGTATGCAAACAGGTTTAGGTTAGCTCAGTTTCATGGTGGAAAAGGCATGGCGGCTGAAGCAGTTTAGTCTATGACAGCCGGAGCTTGCAAAATGTCTTATTCTCAGTTGATGACTGAAAAATAGGGTTCTCAACCAGAGGGAGGCTAGGCTCAGAAAGGTCCACCCGCACCCAGTGATCCATCTGTGCCAGTCTTCCTCCTAAGCTGGTATGTTCCAGAAACTTCCCAGTGTCACCAGCAGGTCACCAAGTCCTCAAACACATGATACTGTGGAGGATACTGACACCCAACACACCTATACTCTAGTAGCAACGAAAATGGGGAGAAATGGCTATTCTTGGAAGCCTACAGTGTTGGTGACAGTATATCCATTTTATCCTATAAACAGCATACAAGTGGCATGCACCCAATGGCACTGGGATTTCATTGGAGGAAGTATGGTGGACATTTTTCATTTTCATTCTTTTTACTTATCAATTTAAAACTGGGCACAGGGCTGGAGAGATGGCTCAGAGGTTGAGAGTACTGATTGCTCCTCCAGAGGTCCTAAGTTCAATTCCCAGCAACCACATGGTAGCTCATAACTATCTATATTGAGATCTGGTGCCCTCTTCTGGCCTGCATGCATGCAGACAGAATGCAGTATACATTAAAAAGAACAAACAAACAAAAACAAAAGCAAAAATCTACGTACAAACTCAAGAAATAAGTTCCACTTGTGGGGGCAGGGATTGTTAGTGCTGAGGGAATTGTTAATGCTTGGGGGGGATTGTTAGCACTGGGGGGCATTGTTAGCTCTGGGGGGATTGTTAATGCTAGGGCGATCATAAGTGCTGGGGGGCATTGTTAGCTGTGAGGGGCTTCTTGGTGCCGGGGGGTTGTTAGCGCTGGGGAGATTGTTAATGCTGGGGCGATCATAAGTGCTAGGGGGCATTGTTAGCTGTGAGGGGCTTGTTGGTGCTGGGGGATTGTTAGCACTGGGGGGCATTGTTAGCGCTGGGGGGATTGTTAATGCTGGGGGGTTTGTTAGTACTGGGGTGATTGTAAGTACTGGGGCATTGTTAGTGTTGAGGGATTGTAAGTTCTGGGGGTTTGTTAGTGCTGGGGGATTGTTAGTGTTGGGGAGTTGTTTGTATTGGGGGTTGTTAGTGCTGGGGGAGGATTGTAAGGGATATGCTCACACAGGAAGCATTCACTGGGCAACTCACCATTGTCGGCAGCTCTAGTTTCCAACCAGAAGGAGCTGGTTAGCCTGCTTAGCAAGGCAAGATGCTCTGAAGGGTTTAGAAAGATCAGAGAGGTACTTGCAACGTATGTCTGTGCTAAGCTCTGTCCTTTCATATTGGAAATTAGAAGACTCAGCTCTACCCTGCAGCTGTGTGCTCACTTGAGTCTGGGCAAGACTCTGGGTTTGACCCCCAGGACTGTAACATCCTCACACATTCAGCCCACGCACTGTGTACAGCTTCTCAGGTAGGGACACAGATATTTTAATTCCAGCTGGATAATAAGATTTGCAAAGCAGAAAACCAGATGAAGGTGAACGTTAACGGGATCTGCAGCACATCAAATTCTGTATGAATCTAAATGAAACTGTCCAACTGAGTCAATGCTGAGACATTTTTGCTTTTAGGTCCCTCCCTGTTCACATTTATCCGTGTCATGGGATTTTGTCCAAGGAAGATGGAAAGGGAGGCACTCTATCCTAATTTTCTTCAGTGCTTGACTTGTGATTCCTGAAGATGAAGGTGGGGTCTGCTGGTCCAGTACTTCTTGGTGAGGTTCTGCAGCGCCATCTGGTTTACCATCCAGAGGCTCTGACAAAGCGAAGAGAGCCAATAGCCCCCTAATGCACTGGGTTAGCATCCTGTAAGCTCAAGCCCCCAGGGCCTTTCCACTTGGGCCACACCCAAGGGCGCCACCACCCATCTGCCCAGCTGCTTTGAAGAGACTTATACCACCTCTTTTGCAGATGAGAAAAATAAAATTTTAAAAGATAAAATGAATTGCTTGCAGTCACATGGCTTTCAGTGGCACAACCCTTTTTTTTTCTAACCTTTTAACTTCTTACTCATTCAACTCTAGTGGGTGTTTTTAACTCATGACTACAGTCTTGATGCCCAGCATAGGAAGAACAGACAACAAAGAAAGAGTTATTTTCTGAGCTGTGTTAAAAGTTCACATGAGCAGCTGGCTCTCTTGTCTCTTTTTAGTCTATCTTTTCTTCCTCCCCCCCTCCTTCTTCTCTTTCCTTTCCTTTCTTCTTTCTCTCCCTTCTCTCCTCTTTTCCTGTCTCTTATTGCTCAGAGCTGTGGTTTAGAGATAAATGCAAATACATTAAGCTAAGTTCTCTTTCCCAACCAACAATATATGTGTGTGTGTGGATGGGTGTCTAACTATATGAATGTTCAACATTATATACATATTGTTTCATTTCAGTTACAACATTCGGGGAGACCTGCACACCACATTCTAAGTGCCAAACCATTTTGTGCCACATTGGCGTCTGTGGCATACTTTGAAAAATTTAAAGCATTAAACTGATACCATTGGTTAGCTTAAAATACCTCCCATCATTTATAAAACATGATTCCCCTCCCTCCCCCATCCTGCCATTTTCCTATTTTTAGCTCAATAATAAAAGTATCTAGCAGGGCAAAATAACTATGCTTAACTTGATTTTTCCTTCTCACATTTCAAAAGCTAAGTTGTTAGTGCTGTCACTTCTAGAAAACTATTTCTTCTCAAGGAGGTGTGGGAAAGAGATATGTTGAGAAGCCCCATCGACAATGCTGACAGTTCGCTCCTCCTGGCCGACATAAGTAGCTCAGTGGATTACAGCAATGCCTGCTCGTTGACCTCGAGTTTAACAATTCCCAGGCATAATCTGTGTTTCGAATGGTGTTTTTGATGGGGCTTGGCTAGACAGGTGACCTTTGGAGTTAGTTTGGAATGACCAATTTGTTTAAAGTGCACATGTCCACCTCTTACAGGTGTCAAGTGAGCAGACCATGACAAGCTCAGCTAGTCTTGTCCCCCTTTCCTTTCTGACTGTGCTTGGTCAGGTCAGGGAAAACAGGAGTACCAATAACAGCCAAAATAATGGCAAGTTTTGCTTGTTCTCCACATCAGCAAAATACAAAAGATTGAACTTACGCATTAAAGTCTTCATGATAGTCTCTCCAAAGCGAGCCAAGTCCCATGACCATCTCTCTGGCCATGGATAAGCAAAGTAGATGTAGCTGTAGGCTCTGTTAGCTGTGGTGCTTTGGGGAGGAGGGTAGAGGCAATTGCCAAAATGCTTGACAACCTTAGTCCAGTCTCTGGGACCCAACAAGCTAGAAAGAGAGAACCAACTCCTGCAAGCTGATCTCTGATTTCTGTGTGGTAACCCTGTGCACAGACCCAATCAACTGATCAAAAAACCAACCACAATGACAAAATTAATTAAAACAAGAAAGGATACATTGGGAACCAGAGATGTGGTTAGTAAAGTGTTTGCTTAAAGCCCTAGGCTCAGTCAGCACCTACTAAAGGTCAAACATGGTGTCACATACCTATAATCTCAGTGTCTGGAGGTGAAAACAGAAAGATCAGAAACTCAAGATCATCCTTGGCTGAATAATGAGTTCAGGGCCAACCTGAGATACATAACATCCTGTCTCAAAAAACAAAAACCACAAAATAATGTATTAAACATCAAGGTAAGGTTTTGGGTGGGCTCAAAAGGAATGATACAGAATGGGAAAAGAAAGAGAGACACAGAACACCCTCCCCTCACCTGGCAGCAGTACACAAAACAAGTAAGTATCTCCCTGACTACTCCTGAGCAAGGTCACCTATGATCGGGAAGTGAACAAGGACAAAAGACATTCTGTCTACCAATCCCTGTGTCACAGACCCATGACAGTGAGGAATGGGTGGCCGAGTTGATTAGCTCCAGTCAGTACCTGAGGTCCACCAGGAAGAAGAAACAAACAAGCAAACAAACAAAAACCCAAAATACTAGCCAACTTTTGTCTCCCATGTTGATGAAAAGCACCAGGACCCACATATCCAGCCTCTGGTGCTGGATGTGCTTGCTGAACTCACATGCATGCATTGAATGGACGCCTCACTGTCTTGGTTCCCTGCTTAGACTTCCTTTGGTCTTCAGTCAGCGAGAACACTGCCACTTAAACACAGACAGATATGCATTCATGCTCCAAATGGGCCACTATGATGTGCCTCAGGCTCTGCAAGTGTCCAGACCTTGAAGAGGATAGTACTGAGAATAGAGGGACCTACCCAAAAGCAAGCATTTCCTTGATACCTGCCACTCTAACTTTTAAGTCCAAACTTGATTTCACACTCAATTCACTATAGTCCTCACTGGGATATTACAATACTCAATACTAATAATTTCTTAAGTCGTTTAGCTCTATCAACTACTCTCTCCCCCAAAACTCTGGTTAAGACAAACCAGCGAAGTGTTTGCCGTGGTGCGGTGGCCCTTCCAGTAGCTCTGGCATGGACACTTTCATCCCAGTCATGTTGGTGGGGGAGGGGGGTGCCCCTGAAAATACTACAGTTGACAGAGAAACAATTTCCCAGAGCCAGATGGAAAACTGGTGCAGTGCGAACCAGTTACCTGGGCTGGCTCAGACTTCTAGAGTCTGACCCGAGCAGTTTATTTTTGACATATTTGAGCACAGGACAAGTTTGGTAAAAAGTTCCTTTGACAATTGTCAAAACAAAGCTTAAGGGATGACTATATCGAAACTCTTGCAAAGCATACGCATTTTGCAAACACCTGTGACCTCTTCCATTACAAATGGGTTGTATTGATTGTAAAGCAATGTTCAGGATGAGGGTTATGGGGGGAAGGCTTTGTAGTAAGCATAACAGTAAGCTCTTTTGCAAAGTGCATGGGACTCTTCTTTCACAAGAATGGTTTCTACTGACTGAGAAACAAAGCTCAGTCTGGGGGATTCCAGTGAAACTATTTACACCATCTACTCCCAGCTTTTTGGGTGGAAACAGGTATACACATCCCTTGTTTTGAAGAGACAAACCTGCATGCTCAGCATCCCTGGCTTCTCCAGTGCTTGTCGGTGAGGATGAGGGCTAATGCCCTCTACACCTTGAAGCGGTGAAAAGAGATAACGCCTGATAGTTAGGTTTTTGTGCAGTCACCAGGCAGCAGCCGCCATTGGACTGGCTGAGCCTTGCTTCTCCGCTGTGAAGCGAAGGTGTTGGTTGGAGTGGGAAGGGGCAGAAGAGATGGGCTGCAAAGCTGTTCGCAAAGTTTTGTGTAAGTTAGTCAATCAGGCCCTGTAACTCCTGCTCAGATGGACAATATTGTGATTTGTGGCCCATGTGACTATTCTGCCTTTCCATAGGCCACTTGCAATTTATCCAATCATGTAACAAGATCTAGAAGTTTCCTCAAGAAAGTGCTGGGTTCATTTTTAATTAGGAACATAAATAAAAATTTATATGTCTTTTAAAAGATTATCCAGTGAGAAAAAAAATCAGTGAAAGTTACTCATTATTCTTACAGTGTTCTACTATCATGGTATAAACCTGCTGGGAAGATCAATCTTCATGATCACTCTGACTGTATTTAGAATCACGTAAGAGATCGATGGCAACCTCCCACCACACACACACACACACACACACACACACACACACACACCTGCTTGAAGTGACGTTTTCAGAGAAAATTAACAGGCAGGGAAAACTCACCCTGAATTCGGCTGTCTCTATTCCATGGTCCTGAGAAGAATGAAAGGGGAAAAAGAGAAAGCCAGCTGAGTGACGGCATTGCCCCGCCTCTGTTTCTCATCCACCAACAATATTGCCTCTGCAGTTGGAACAAATGCATGGGGCCAAGAGACCACAGAGCGAAACTTCTAAAGGCTGACTCACCAACTCTTTCCCTCTTTAAGTTTAAGTTGCTGTGTCAGACATTCGGTCACAGCAGTACAAAAGTGGCCTGCTAAGTGAAACAGCATCCATAAGAATACTTAAAGTATCAAGATACATGCTAGTTACCACATTAATTAGTGTGTATTCAGTGCTGCACTGATAGGATTCCTATATTCCAGATCAGAGACTGGATAGCTAGGGGTGGTTTGAAAATACTACCTTGCCTAACTCCTTTAAGATAAATTCTAAACACCCGCCCCAAGGCCAAGATCATGCCCTAAACTTCCAATGCAACCTTATCTCCTGCTCAGTCTTCATGGACCCAGCCATACAGATCTCTCCTCATCCCACAGGTCTAAGGCATTCATACAACTCCTGAAGTTCCAAATAGCTGCTGGTTGGGTACCTTCAGGTTAGACTCATTCCTCTTTTCACTGCTTGTTACCTTCTGGGGGAAAACCACTTCACATCTCCTTATCCCTTCCTCCCTTGTGCTTTCAAAATATGTTATTTAGTGAAGTCCCCTGCACTAGAGCACTGGTCATAGGTTGTGGTGTCTGCCTTCCCCCTAGAAGGGAACTCCTTGAAATAAGAAATGGGAGCCACTCTTGCCACAGCTTCTCCCCTGCTACCTTTACTATGAGGAGCGGGTTAGCAAGCATATCTTCATTAGTCCATTGGGTATCAGCTAAGTGCATCCTGGTGCTGTTCTAGGCACTCCTTCAGTTTTCATGAACATCATACATACTGCACAAACAAGCGCTTAAGTGTTAAACCAGCAGATATATGCATAAGTAATTTTGACTGCCAAGGCAGGCAGAGCAAATGATATGTCTAAGAATCCAGACATCAGGGTGAATGAAAGAAATGTTATGTGGGTGTTAGTGATGGCTGCCAGGCTCTCAAGGGTAGGAGAGTCAGGAAAGACCACACTGAGAAGGTGACCTATGAGCCCAAGCCTGAATGAAGTGAGGTCACAAACTATGTGGGTTTCTGGAGGAAGAGAACTCCAGAAAACAGGAGCAATGTGTGAGGCTCTGAGATAGAAGCATGCCTAATATTTATTGGATAAATATATAAAATGATATTAGCACATTTTGTTGTTGTTTGAGATAGGGTAAGATGTATTATTTGAGATGGGGTAAGATGTAGCTCAGATGAGCCTTGGGCTGCCGATGCCCAATGTGAGCCTGAAGGTCTGGCCCTCACAGCATCCACAATCCCTGTCTAGGATGACAGCCCTATGTGTTGCTAAATGGTGCTGAGGATCAAGCCGAGGGCTTCTGGTATGCCAGGCTGACCCTCTACCCCAGCTCTAGTAATACATTCTGTCAGCAGTTTTCTTCTGTGAGAGAAAATTTCCTAGTCTTTGATAAAAGTAGGACAAAAATGCCCACCTTGTCACTAATTGTGTGTACATAATGCACCGTATGTGCTCCTGATACCCCCAGAAGACAGAAGAGGACTCTGGATTCCCTGGAGCTACGAGGTGCCATATGGGTGCTAGGAGCCAAACTTGGGTCCTTTCAAAAAGCCGCAATTGCTCTTAACCACCGAGCTGTCTCTCCAGCGAATCTTAAAAGCATATACTTGGCAAGTCTTTGGTCTCAGTGGATACTTTCTTTAGCAATAATATAAAAACTGGAGTGAATTTGAAGCTCCAGAATAAAACTCAAAATGCGGTTGTCTCCAGTGCCTTCTGTGTCCCTACGTGATGGAACGTAGGGCACCAAACAGAGACTTCTGAAGAAGCTGGAAGGCAAACAACGATGACTGGAAATCCAGATGAATGCAAGCAGACTGCTCACTTTGCTTGGCAGCCTGAGTGGTTTGGGACCCAAGAGTTTCTTCCAGGCTCTGTGCTATAATGTACACGACTGTTAATTCTAAAAGGATTGTATTACTTCTGTGAGAACAAGATACGCACAAAAGTATTTTCATTCTGGATTATTTTTCTCCCTTTCTTTTTTCTCTTTCTACCTTTTTACTTTTTTTATTTTTGAGACAGGGTCTCACTGTGGCTATCCTGGAACTCAGAGGGATGTGCTTGCCTCTGCCTCCCGAGAGCTGGGATCAAAGGCAAGTGCCACCACGCCCTGCTCTTGGGCTATTTTTCACACTCTAAAAATGTCAAGTGGAATAAAAAAAATGACCCATCCATTGATTTTTTTTGTCAACCAATCTTTAGTGTGCTAAGTCCAAAGAACTGAAAAATACACTGTTCAGCTCAGAATTGTTCAGCTCCCTGACTGTGAGCAGGGTATTATTAGCCCAGACATGGTGGTTGGGTAAAGGAATTTTAGATAGGACCTCTAATTCCAAATTTATAATCCCATTGGTGCGATGTTTTGTATTAATTATGAAATGTTCCTCTCAGGCCTATGGCTCTGAATATTTATCTCCAGCTGTGTGTGGGTGCTGTTCTAGAAGTTAGGAGAATCTTTGCTGCCAAGCCTGATTACTTGAGTTATTGGGTAGGACCTAACTAACAGAAACAGATTGGCAGTAATACTCACTTCTGTTTCCGGCCCAAGCCCTCTGTGTATACTGTCCACTGAGCTATGAGCAAGCCTTCAGCCAGCGCAGACCAAGCCATTCCCCCTGCCATGCGTGACTTGATAATAGATCCTAAGGCACGAGCCAGATCACAGATGTTCTCCTTGAAGATGTCTTGTCAGGTGTCTGTCATAATGACAAGACCAGCTAACATGAAAGCCAAAACACGGTGCCAGTATGGCAGTAATAAGCCAGGATCAATAGTTAGCATCACACAATTAGAATCAAAGGAATGGGCTGAGGAGACGGTTCAGCCAATAAAGTTCTCATGCTCTGTAGGCATGAGAACTCAGGTTTGGTCTGCAGAACCCACATACAAAACTCAAGCATTGTGACACACCCCTGTAACCCCACTGCTGGGGACACAGAGACAGATTGGTCAGTCAACCTAGTGGAATTAGAGAGTTCTAGGCCAATGAGAGACCCTCATTGCATAAAAAGCAAGATGTACAGCATCCTGAGGCATGACACTCAAGCCTGACCGCTGGCCTCCACACAAAACCACACATACATGATTAAACATCTGTACACATGCCCACACACACACACACACACACACACACACACACACACACACACACACACACCCCACCACTCAAATGAATGAGAACTCGTACCTTGACATCGAAGACAACAAAACAGACTGTGGCTTTTTTATTATTATTACATTACCGGTTTGTTTGTATGTACACACTCAAACGCTACAGTATGCATTGGAAGGTTGGAGGACAAACTGTGGGAGTCAAATCTCTCCTTCTACCACTTGGGTCCCATGCATTGAACTCAGGTGATCTGGCTTGGTAGCAAGTGCCTTTATCCACGGAGCCATCCTGACAGCTGTAGATGCTGAATTTTAAGATGTTGATCTTAAAAATTCAGACAACAAAGAGTTGAGAAGTGAGAAATCCAGAGAATGAGTTGTAAAGTTCCTTCAACTTCCTACCTTGAGAGAGATTCCAGAGGACACAAGGACTGGTTGGCTTCCTAGGGAGCCCATAAGAAAGCAGTGCAATGGAGTTACTCAATGAAAATAGATTCACAACAGACCTACAGGCTAAAAGTCTGAAGTCAAGGTATAACCAGGTTAGGTCCTTATGAGTGCTGCAAAGAAGAATCTGTTCTGTCCACTGCTGGTGTCCAAGAGCCTCAGGCATTGCTTGGTTTGGAGGATGCTCTTTCCCATGTGTCTTAACTGTCTTCCCTCTGACTGTATCTCTTCCCAACTCTCCTTTTCTTAGAAGACCAATAGTCACTTGAGTTAAAGTCTGCTCTGTTATCCTAATTTTATCTAGACTATCACTTATAAAGACCCATTTCTTCTGAGCATGGGGTACACAGCTGTAGTCACAGCATTCTGAAGGCTGAGGTAGAAGCATTGAGTGTTGGGGGCCAGCCTGGTCTACATAGTGAGACCTTGTTAGAGAGAGAGGCACACACACAGAGAGACTCACAGAGAGAAATTTTTTTAAGAGTGAAAAAAGGAATTTTTCAACAAATGGGGCTAAAACTGTTGTTCAGTAATAAGAAAAAAAAATCTCCAAGCCAAACCTTGTGCCACATATAAAAAGGACTCAAAATGGATTATAGGAAATTAAAACTAGAACTCCTAGTAGGTACATGGGCCCACCCATGCAAGAACAAATTTATAAATTAATTTTTAAAACATTAAAAGTTGTTCTCTTCAAATAAGACATCTAATGAAGAATCCACAGACTTGAGGATAATATTTGCAAAGGTCCTCAGTGGATGCCTCAAACTGCAAACAGCATGGAGACTTAACTTAACCCTTTCTGTCTTGACTCAGAATCCTGCTCTTCAGCTGCATCATGTGCATCCTGGGGTGTGTCAGTAAGGCTAGAGTGATGTAAGGCTAGTGTGATGATGTCCCTTTTCCTCGGGTGTGTCACTAAGGCTAACATGATGTCCCTTTTCCTGGGGTGTGTCAGTAAGGCTAGTGTGGTGTCCCTTTTCCTTTTGAGTGGCTTCTCAGAATGAAGATTACTCTTACTGCAGGCCTTGGCTTCAGCATATGATTTCTTTTCCTTCTTAGTAAGTGAGGAACTTTTGTCTTTTCACTTACAGAAAGCTCTTTATGGTTCCCTGATTTGTATGGCCAGTCACCACTTTCAGGCTTTGAGGTGGTTATCAAGGGAAGCAGGCATTACTTGATTACAAGCAGTGTGATTCTGGGACAGCCAATGCAATAACCAAGATGGCTACAAAGACGGATAGCATATACATGCGGTGTAGATATTCCAGTGGAAGGATGGGTCGTGGCCAGCCAGGGTGAAGCAGAGTAGCATGAGATATGACAGCTCTACTGGGATTCCATGCAACTGAATGGAATATATGCCTTGTTCATTTCTGGAGTTCCATGCTAATATTTTTTAAATTTAGTTGTCCATAGGTGACTGACACCTCAGAAAACAAAACTTTGGCTAAAGGAGGACTGTAGTATAGAAAGATCTCTTAAAACTTCATAATCAGTGATCTTAAAACCCTATGATGCCAGTACTTGGAGGCTGAGGCAGGAGGATCTTGAAGTCAAGGTCCATCTGTCAAAGAGGATTAAAAAAAAGTGGTAAACACCTATAATCCAAACACTTTAGAGGTAGAGGCAAGAGGGTCAGGCTTCAAGGGTACTCTCAGCTACATAATGAGTTCAAGGCCAGTCTGCACTGCAGGTTTCCATAAAATGAAAAAGAAAGACAAAACACCTTTATAGAAGGGGAATCAAAACCCCTTCAAAATACATTAAAGATCTAATCTGAACAAAACCTTCCAAAGAAGACACAAAGATCTGAAGACAAATAAGCTCATGAAATCCTGCTCCCTCTGGGCCATAAGCTTTAGGGAGATGGACTGTAAATCCACGCTGATGCCACTTTATATCAGGGCAACCAGCAATAATGCAGCAGTAGGGAGGTACCTCGGCACTGCTCAAGCAGAAACAGTGCAACCACTTTGGGAGATGAGTTGGTAATATTTCAAAAAGATAAAAAAAAAAAAACCCACAACTGTGTCTCACCTAGGATCCAGCCATTCCATACTAAATACTTCTCAAAGAGAGTATCAAGCATATACTTATGCAAAGACTTGGACATGGCTGTTTATGGCGACTTTATTATTAAAGCCCATACCAGAAATAACCCAAATAGCCATCAGCAGGTGAAAGTATTAAAACTTTTTGATATTCTATACAATAGAACACTGCTTGGAGGAAAATGTATGTATACAGTGATGAATGACTGATACAGCATTGTGAGTGGATTTCAAAATAACTAAGCTGAGTGAAAGGAGACCAAACAGAATCGTACTGGGTGATGCTGCTTATATGAATTTTGAGAAATTGTAGACTAATTTGTAGTGTTCTACAACAGATTAGTAGTTACCAGAGTGGGAAGAGGCTGGGTGGACATGTTTACAAAGGGGCTTGGGAAAGCTTGGGGAAAGGAAGAAAGGGCGAGACAACAAACTGTGCGTTTCACATATGTACAGGTTACTGAACATCTGTTCAACCTAACTGAAGCTATTGTTTTGTGTTGTGTTTAAGACCAGTGTACATGCTGACTGTCTGAGTGGGTTCAAAAAAATCCAAGAGCCTGAGGACTACAGTGAATGGGAGGGGACTAGGCTTGTAGCCAGAGATGAGAGTAAGATTTGACAGCTGGAGATTCCACATACAAGCAGGACATAAGCAAAGGTCAGAGAAGAGGACCACCATGGTCCATGCAGGCTGCTACAGCTGATGTCATAGAGCAGGTGGCACCAATACAACAGGACTATATTAGCCCACCATTTTGAAGATTGGAAAGTCCAAGATCAAGGTGCCTACAGATTCATTGTCTGGTGAGGGCTTATTTCCAAGTTCATAGCCCTCCTTCTTACCGTCTCTACACAGCAGAAGGGACAACAGAGTGAGTCTTCTAGAGTCTCTTTCATGAAGACCACACCCTTGTGACTAGCCTCCTCCCAAACCCCACATCCAGACACCATCATTTTGGAGACTCGATTTCAATATAGGAATCTGGGGAGGGTCTACAATCTGCTGCAGGGGTGAGTTACACACTTTTCATTATATCTTCATCCTATGAATCCTTGATCTTGTACATCACCTCAGATGGTGTAATATATGTGCCCACCTAAGATAGCATTGGAATACACATTTTGTTATGGCTTATACCTACATTCAAACAACCCTCTTTTCCCTTCTTCTTTTTTTTTTTTTCCAATACATAACAATCTATGTAAAGAACTGCCCCCAAACTCAACACTGTTAAACATCAAGTTGTAACCCCGGGGTTCTGTGAGCTTGGTGGCTGCTTCTGCCCTGTGCCATTCTGACAGAGACATCAGAAGGCTGCTTCCAGACAGGGGTACTCAAGATGGTACCCACACATGCAGGGAGCTCCCTGAGGCCTGACCACCAGCTGCATCCCGGTGGACTCTCATGTGCTGCCGGCATGACAGCTGGAGTCTGAGAGTTACCATCCCGAGAATAAGAACCATCAACAAACCCAGTGCAGACGCAAGTCTTCTGAAGGCCCAGCTGTTTTTGCAGCATTTTTTTTCAGACATCAGCCCGAGGGCCTGGGTCAGATTCAAGGTGAGAGGAGATCAACTCTACCTTTCATTGAAAGGAAGGATAAAAGATAGCAGCTGGGGAAGGAGAGATGCTGCACACATATGAGGACCTGAATTGGAATCCTTAGCCACCTCCATGAAAAGTCATGCATGGCCATACTTCATCTGTAACCCCAGCCCTGTGGGGAGCAGAGGCAGTAAGATTACTGGTTGCCTGCCTAGCTCCAGTTTCAGTAGGAGACCCTGTCTCAAGGGAATAAGACAGATTGAGAGAACAGGACTCTTGATGTGTGCACCCTCACATGTCCACATACAACATACACATGTACAATCACACAAGAAGCTGTGACCACATGTGGTCTACTGCACTTCCTCCCATGGCACTTGCCAATGTGAAAGTATTTGCTTAAAGATGTGGTTGCAGCACTGACGGACGAAGTGAGACACCATTGCCACATATGTA
This sequence comes from Lophiomys imhausi, assembly GCA_907164525.1. Classification (NCBI taxonomy): domain Eukaryota; kingdom Metazoa; phylum Chordata; class Mammalia; order Rodentia; family Muridae; genus Lophiomys; species Lophiomys imhausi. Next base: position 302,223 of record CAJQZJ010033120.1, on the reverse strand, counting down.
TACATAGCCTACATTTTCCTTAGAACTATTGGGATGTTACATCTCATTCTCCTGTTTCTGGAAGGAGAGTTTTGAATGGAGCACTTTCAGAGGAGTGCTTGAATGTTTAGTAAATCAATGACTCGTGAGAGAGGTGTAGTGTTATATTAGTTTGTTTTTCCATTGCTTTGATAAACCGCTCTGACAAAACCAACTTGGCGAGAAAAGGGTCTGTATGGCTTAGAGGTTACAGCCATCATTGATGGGAACCAAGAAAGGAGCCCAAGGCAAGAAGCCACCACAGAGAAACTCTGCTTCTGGCTTGCTCCCTATAACATGCTCAACTTGTTTTTTTACACAACCCAGGACCACCTGCCCAGAGGTGGCACTGACTACAATGGGCTAAACCTTCCCACATTAATAATTAATTAAGGCTGAGCATGGTGGCACACACCTTTAATCCCAGCACTGGGGGCGGGGGGGGGGGGGGGGGCAGAGGCAGGCAGATCTCTGTGGCCTGCCTGGTCTACAAAGAGAGTCCAGGACAGCCAGGGCTATTACACAGAGAAACTCTGTCTCAAAAAAAACAAACAAACCAAAACAACAACAACAAAAAAACTTAATTAATTAAGAAGGTTCCCCAAGAAGCATGCCCTCAGGCCAACCTTGTAGAGCCAGTTTCTCAATTAAAGTAGGTCCTTCTCCCCAGGTGACACCAGCTTGTGTCAAGATAACAAAAGCTAACCAGCCTAAGAGTACATTCGCATTTTGCACCTCACAGACAGACAACAACACAACACTGTGTGCACCAAGGCAAAAGTTTTGTTCACTTTTAGGCTCATCATTTTAGAAGTTTATCAGTGAGATTTTAACAAACCCCCACCCCAGTGAAATGTAATTGATTTTTGACTTGTAAAATTCAGGTCTTGAAAATCCCTTTCAGAATCTGAAGCATGGAATGTCACCGAGACAGTAGCATTAGTGGAGAGGTCAGCACGGGTGGTAGTAATCTGAGTGTTGGTTCACTCAAACAACCCTCTTCAGAGCTCAAAATAGGAAGGAAAATCCATTACTTAAAACACGAATTGAGAGTTGGAAAGATGGGTCAGTGGTTAAGAGCACTGACTGTTCTTCCATAAGGACCTAGTTCAATTGCCAGCACCCACATGGCAGCTCACAACTGTCTGTAACTCCAGTTCCAGGGGATCTGACACCCTCACACAGACATACATGCAGGCAAAACACCAGTGCACATAAAATTAAACTAAATAAATTATTTAAAAATAAAACACGAATTGAATCCAGAATTGTAAACAGCAAAGAACTTTACAGCAAGACTTCCCTGTCCCCTAACCTGTGGTTGAGACACAACTTTTAGACCCCTGGTTCTATGTACTCCATCAACCTTTTAAGGGGGCCAAAGTTGGTGTTTAAGAGAGAAGCTTTCTTGAACTCATCTTTGCCTGCCCAGCATGACAGCATACTGTATGAGAGGCCAGAGCTGAAGTCATTCTAAATTCATAGCCTATTAGGAAGAATTAGGCCATGGTGCATGATGGCCAGGCATTTGAGATGTTTACTCTTTTCATTAAATGTTTTTCTTAAATAATTAATGCTGAGGGGTTTTTATTTCCATGTAGTATACAGAACGCAATGGCTGATGCAGCAGGATTCCTTTGTTGTATTGTATGAACTAATGCTACTATTTTAAAATTTTATCCAGGGAGATCTAGTGGACAGGATGCAAGATTTATGACCCCAATTGTGAAATCTTCCTTTGGACCCATAGGCAAGTGTCACTAATCTCTTGTCTCTGTTTCAGCATCTATGAAACAAACATTTCAACTGCTGGAGCCCCACCAGAAAACAATGAAGTGTAACTAATTAGTGTCTGTGGCGTGGCTCCATGAGCGGCATTAAATGCTTTTGTTGTACTATTCTGTAAAATGATAACTAACTTAGACTTCAGAAACAGCCAGCTCAGAAGACAGCAAAACTTTCTGATGAAATGGAACTTTGCAACACACATCTTCTTACTCTAGCTCCTTCTCCAGGGTAATTAAAAATCTGGGTTTATTGTGGAGCCAGGGAAGCATTGCTGGGCACAGTGGGACATGGAACATGATTACAGCCAGCCTGTGGTTCCACGCCTACTGATACAACCACTCACAAGTGGATAATATCCCCTATTCCATATGTACTAAGCATGTAAACACAACTTACTGTTCTTGTCATATTCCCCAAACAATAGTAACTGCTTCCCTAGCATTTTCATTATGTTAGGTATCATACCCATCTGGAGATTGTGCAAGATAAGGAGGATGTTCATACATTACATACAAATACATGAACTTTAGCATTCTCAGAGGACCAGCGCCCGTCCTCAGCAGACACTGAAGAACATTCTGAGACTGTCATGAAATAGAGCAAAGGGCACTGAGGAGCAGTGGATGGAGGATGACAATGCACAGGGTGGGCAGTCAGCCACTGGAGTGAGGGCTTCTTTCTTCTCCCAGGCTCTTTCCAGAATGCTGCAGTGATGAACCAAAGGAGCCTATTGGGTCTCTCTTCAGGTCCTGTGTCACAAATTTCTCATTTTTCTCTAAGGGCCAACAATTGAGCCTTGAGTGTATGGGACAACTCTAAAGAATTGAAAGCCACAGGACACAGAATTCCACCTGACTTCCAAAAGGCCCATGGTGAGAACCATGTGCTCTCTTGGGAAGTACAGAATTAGTGAGGTGAAGAAACTGAGAGATCAAGCAGAATGGCCACTGTTAACTCTCTGGGAAGCAGATGTTCATTCATTAAATGTGCAACCATCAGCTGCCATAGAGAATAAAACTTAAAAGTAAGTGGAACAATTGAGAAACTTTTAAGAACCTGAAAATTTCATAGTCACATGACTATCAAATATGGGAATTTGTCAATCAAAAACAATGTGACATTGTATAGTCTCATGAGACTCACTTAGGACAATGCTCTGTGTGGCTCCTAAAAGTCTGTGTTGGAACCTTGACCTTCATTCCAATGGCAGGACAGGGCAGAACTGTTTAGAGGTGACTAGTGTTCTGCTCTTGTGGGTAATATTATTGTCATTATTATGGTGATGGGTTTGTTCTCTCTCAAGAGAAAGTTTATTATAAAAACAAGTACTGTCCTCTCTTGGTCTTCCCCAAGTCTTCCATTCTCTCACAATGCATCAAGAAAGCTCTCATGGGCTGCAGCCCATTGACCTAGGACAACTCAATCTCTAGAACCATGAACCAAATACATTTCTGCTCATTAAAAACAACCTTATGTGTTGGATTCTGTTACAACAACACAAAAATGGTTTTAAAAAAAGAAAGATAAACAAATCAGTCAGTATGTAATCACTAACTGAGATAAGGGTGATGTCCCTATACCACAGGAAAAAGAACCATCAGTGCACTGAAACCGAACTTTTAAAAATTTATTAACTATTATTTATTGCTTACTATATTCACTTATAACAAATATAAACACTTAACTACTCATCCTACAAATTCCTACAACCCCTGTGAACTAACCACTAAACCTATTGATAATTATTACAACTATTTTCATAACCTTTTAGAAGGATACAGTCTCTGGGGCAGGTCCTCAGCCATCAGGAACACAGTCTCTGGGGAAGACCCTTTAATGCACTTATCAGTCTTTCTTCTGGAATATCTCAGATGTAGATCCATCAGGGTAAATTGGCTATGGCGATTTCACCTTAAATAAGGCTTGAGGCTTTCTTCTCTCTGGAAGAAATAAGTAGGCCAACTTATTTCCTTTGTATCAGCAATTCTGCCTTTCTCCCTCAGTCTTTAAAGCCGGCCACAGTTTCATTCAGGCCACTGTTCAGACAGGTCAAACCCCTCTAGGCAAAAGCTGAGCCACAGGGTTTAGTCCTTGGCCTTTTGCTGTCTTGCTGAGGCTTTCTCTGCTCACCAGCTTCTTTCTGCCTCAGGGAGATCTGGCCATCAGTCCACCAGCACTTGCTTCATCAGAGGATATAAACTACTCGTAGTCCTTTCTAGCGTGAGGACTCCTTAGCATCGGAGCTCTCTAGCATGGGGCCTCTAGCACACTGCTCTCCCGGGCTCCATCCACGTGTCCTTAAATAGGATCACTCCTTGTTCCACCTGCTTCAGCTTAATTTGGGCTCTGCCCACTTAGCAGCTGAAAACAATGACAGGTTAAAGTCTTTCCTTGTTTCACCTGGCTTCAACCTTGTTTTTAGTACATAGAGACTCCCCTTGTTTCACGTGACTTCATCCTTGTTTTTAGTCCACAAGCTGATAAGCTAATTGCCCAGAGCCAAGTTGATCTTCATGCCCCAGATTAAGAGACTGTATCAGAAACCTAGATATTTACTAAATCTAATTTATATTAATCTAACTCCCTACAGTGCACAGAGTGGGCTTTAGTTCAGAAAAAAAAGGAAGGAAAGGATATTTAATTTGCTCTATAACCTACAATTTGAGTTTTTTTTTTTTTAAGTTCATGAAAGTACTTTTGGTACACATCCTACAAGAGTTGATCCCTATCCTTAGTCTGTCTCAGACTACAGAAAAGATGGCTATCCATGTGAGAAACCAGAAATCACATGCTTAGAAGGAGATATGACATTCATTGAAGGAACCAACTAGACCTAGAAAAGAAACTTTCCTAGTTACTGTCAAATTTGATCTCAGTCTTGATTCATAGATAAATTTACAAGTCTACTAGGACAGAAGATAGGGGGCAGGGCCTTCAAGGCAAAGAAGGAACACACACAAAACATGATGCTGCCTAACAAGCCTTGTCAGGCTTTGTGGCTTGACCCAGCAACCGTCTATTATGTCTCAAGGGTCTGGGTGTCAGCCAGGCCAGCCCTGATCTGCGCCTGGTTAGGCCTATCTCATGCAGACTTGCCCAGAGTCTGAAGTCAACAGGCAAGTCAGCTGAGGGCTGGATGATCAGAGCTGGTCTTGGCTGGGCTGACTCAGCTATAGTTATTGCTTTCTCATGGTCCAGAAGGCTAGCTCAGGCTTGTGTTAATGATAGACACAGTGGTCTAGGAGCCAATGGGGCACATGAGGCCTGTTTAGACCCAGACCCAAAGTCTATACTCAGTTACCTGTATACATACCCGACTAGACAAAGAAAGGCACAGATCCACCATAGAGAGATGTCGCGTCCCCCCTTGTCCAGCAAGGAATGACGCAACTCATAAAACTCTTCTCCTGCAGTTTATTCAGGTCCCTTGAAAACAGTCTTCTGAATAATGGGGCAGACCCAACCCACAGGCTAAATACTAATTAAACAG
>CAJQZJ010033120.1:242627-280428 GCA_907164525.1 Lophiomys imhausi | reverse complement strand
AAAGAAAGAAAGAAAGAAAGAAAGAAAGAAAGAAAGAAAGAAAGAAAGAAAGAAAGAAAAAAGAAAAGAAGAGAAAAGAAAAGAAAAGCTTTACTGTTGCTTAAGAAGTACGGAGTGCCTGGGTAGACATCTCAGTCAGTAAAGTGTCTCTATGCAAGCATGAGAACCTGAGTTCAGACTCCCAGGCCCCAAATGAAATCCAGACTCAGGGTTGCTGCTTGTGTGCAGCAGGAGCAGGGGGAAGAGGGAACAGTATGACAGGAAGATCCCTGGGGCTTGCAGGTCAGCTAGTCTAGCCCAGTCAGCAAGCTCTCAGTTCAGTGAGAGCCCCTATCTCAAAAGCTAAGGTGGAGAGTAACTGAGGAAGATACAGGCTCTGACCTTCACAATGACAAATGCACATGTGACTTCTCTCTCTCTCTCTTTCTCTCTCTCTTCAATTTGTTAATTCTATAGCTCAGTGCTAGGCCTTGTAGAGTCTTCTGGCATGAGTTTGAGGCCACCCTGGGCTACATAGTGACTTTCAGGACAGCCTGGGCTGTATAGCAAGATTTTTGTCTCAAAAGCAAGCAAGCAAATAAATTAAAAAAAAAAAAAGTCAGCAGCTTAATCACCAAATCTTTGCAACCTTTCCATTCCACATAAACTCTCCTCATGTTCGCAAGGGTAGACCCAGGTACCACCTGCAGTTCTGACTCCATGATGCCAGAAAAGGCCCTGTTTCCTCCTATGTACCTTCTTTATTAACAGAAACATGTAACACTTGCTACGTAAAGGCCTGCCTCAATGGCCAGAATCATCTTGTGTGTCCATTTCTGGCAAGGAGGTGGAGCCATCCTGTTGGGTTTCTGATAGCTAAGCCCTATCCACTGTGTCTAGAGAAGGGGACCTTGTCTGACACAACTGGGCACTGGATGCATGAGTGAGGGTGGGGTTCTGCTAACAAAGGAAAAGGAAGGCTGCCCAATAGTCAGGTAGGCCATTGATAGGAACTACCGTAGCGGCCAAAGCATTCTGAATACATCTTTAGTATGCTTCCATTTTCATTTTCAAGTTTTTTTTTTTTTAATTTCAAATCATGTTTCTAAAGCTAATTTTAATTTTAAATTACACTTACTTATTTATGTGTTTGTTTTATGTGTGTGGGTGGTTGTGTGTGCACAGTTGTGTGGCACACACCGAGAGAAGTTAGACTGCAGCTTTCAGGAGTTGACTCTCAGTTTCCGCTATCTGGGTCCTGGGGATCGACCTTGGGCTTGGCAGAAAGCACCCTTACCCACACAGCCATCTCATGAGCCCTGTGGCTAGTTTTACACAGAGCATTTCAGAAAACCTGCTCCTCCGTGTGCTCTTTCCCCTAGGTACTTAATTTCTCTGTTTCTGAAAAATGGGGGCAGGGTAGGGGAAGAGAATAAAACTTCATGAAGTGTTTGTGAGGATGAGGCAAAGTCATACTTGGAGTTTTCATCGCAGAATATGTAGTATATAATGTGCTCAATGAATTCTAATTGTTACAATCATTCACTCTTTATTAATGTTTTCATGTGGCCAATGGCCTCCCCAGGATCTAAGACTCCAAATGAGAGACCTAAACTGAGCCTCACCTTCAATGCCTCTGTCCTCTCATTTCTACCCCAGATGCAATCAACAGATGGAGTGAGAGGTTTTAGTGCCCAGGCTGACTCCTGTAAGCATTCCTGCCACTGAGCTCAGGAGACAGAAAGTCGGAGTTTGTTGCAGCGCTGGGGATAGTTTAAAATCACATCAGTGGTTTCTTCCCACCTTGCCTGAAGTCTGGGATCTGAGATGTAGTTGGCTAAGTCAAGATGGGAACGCTGGTAAACGTGGAGAAGCTAGGCCCCAGGGCCACTTCTCTAGTTGAGCCAGGGCAGCCTACTTTCCCACACCATGTCTCTTGGGGTTCTATTTGAGTCTGGTTGGAAGGAAAGGCAGCTTGCTCCTAGCCTGGGCTGGGTGATCTCTGCAGTGGCGTTTCCAGAACTTTCAAAACTTTGCTTAGCTCTATGCACTCTGTCCACTTTGTTTCCTATCTCAGGCTAAGTCCAAATGGCTCACCTAATGTGCCACCCTACAGGTTTCCTGTGATCACACCTCTTGAGCAGCCCAGTTTCCAAGGACGTGCTTTTGGAGTCTCGAGGACCAACTCCTTGATGATGTGTTTTGTGCACATTGGCTCCCTTGTTTACAGTGTTGGCTGCTACATGGGCAGTTGTTACCACCAATACTACCACCCCACACACCCACTCTTGACTCCCAGGACAGTCTCTCAGACATGGACACTCTTTATCACTCCAAGTCCCAAGCATACTGACAAACTGATAAACTTTGTCTACGTCCAACTTGTTTTCCAGTGCCTTCCTTCTGCAGTGACAGAACTTCTCATACTATGGTCTGGGAACCTCTGGGGCACACAATTCATAAATTATGTGAATCAGATTATTTTCCTAGTGGTTCTAAATTGCTATCACCTTCACTCTATTGTCCCCCATTGTACAGTGTAGTTTTCTAGAGGACACACCATGGGTGACACCAGAACAGACCAAGTGAGAAGCAGAGATGAGAGCCCTGCTGTCTTTAGTACGTCAGGCACTGCAGAGACCTAGGGAAAATATGACCTGATGTCACACTCTCTAGTGTGCATTTTGCTCTGAATAAAAGCCACAGTTGAGCTGAGCATACGGTGCACACCTATAAAGCTGGCACTCAGTAGCCTGAGGCAGGAGGATTGTACCGTCAAGGCCAGCCTGGGCTAGCTATCCAGACTTTGTTTCAAAAATACATATGAATGAAAGCCAATCTCATTAAAGTATATATGCAGGCATGTGATGCTTTTAAAATATTTTAAAAACTAAATCTTTTAATATTTTCTCAGCATTTATATTTTGGATAATAAATATTGATAAAAACAATTCACACGTGAAAGCTTTTGGGGACCTTGAATGGTTCTTTATAAAGTTTTAATTAAATTAGTGGCTGTCAAATTTTTTTATTACATGTGTGTATGCCCATGTGTATGTGTGTATATGTGTATCTATGTGTGTGTACATATGTTTGTATGTTTGTGCATACGTGTGTACATGTATGTATATGTCTATGTGTGTTTGTGTGTGTGCATGTGTGTGTGCCTGTGTGTATGTGTATATATGTGTATATGTGTATGTGTGTGCATGTGTGTATGTGTGTATATGTGTATGTATGTGTGTGCATGTGTGTATGTGTGTATTGTGTGTCTGTATGTGTATATGTGTGTGTGTGCACGTGCGGTGTGGGCACACATGCCACTGCAGGTGTATGGAGATCAGAGGACACCTTCCTTCCACCCTTACATGGGTTTAGGGGACCAAACTCAAGTGTCCAGGCTTGCACAACAAACCATGTTACCCACTGAGCCATCTTCTCATTAGCTTGGAGGCATCTCTCATCAGCTCCTTTTTTTAAACATTTATTTATTTCTTCAAGCTACAATCTCAATCACAGTCCCCTTCCTCCTCCCCCTCCTGGTCCCACCCTCTTACCCCCTTCCCCCTCACTCTCCTATCTGCTTTTTTTTTAATTTAAGGTGTATCTTTTTATATTTTTCTCCCCAACAGCTCCCCCTTTTAGTCCAATAAAAGGTTCTTTTTCTTATAACAATAAATACAATACAATACAAGAACAGTTAGGCCACAATTATGAAAATTCTAGGGCATAACATACATTCCCAATGTTAATATTCTATTATCTATCTATCTCAATGAGTTTAAAGTTCTATACCTAACTCAGTTTCCATCCTAACTTGCATTACCCACTTAAAAAACATCATCTTAGACCTAGGACATCCTTTTAATTCCTAAACAACTTAAAATTTAACTGTAAGACTATAACTATCTAGTCTTCAACCACATCAGAGACCTGAGAAGGATAAATATATCTGAATATACAGGAAGATCTCATCAGCTCGTAATGGCCTTTACTAATGTAAAGTCACTGCAAGGCCAGGAAGTCCAAGGGCTGTTGTTTGACACTATGTTCTAGGATATCCCAGCACAGTACCTTCATAGTCCCCAATGAATTCTAGAATTTTCCACACAAGAATAAGTTCTACTACAGTGGCTAAATATTGATGGGTTGGAAATACGGGTTGGAAAAGGCCCCAAAGTAAATGGAAGGCCCGTCAAGGCTCTCCCAATCTTGGGTTGAGGGTGTGGCCAAGAGGTGGAGTGCTGGCCAGGTGTGCGTGAAGCCCCGGCTCAGCCACAGTGCCATGAAGACAGCCACTTCGCCAGTCATGTTTGTTTATTTCATATTTTAATTAAAACACTGCTATGGAAATGAGACACTTTGAAAGTTTCGATTGCAGTTCACTCTTTTTTTTTTTTTTTTGATACATTTATAAACTAGTGTCAGGGGGGATCCAAGATGGTGGCGGCCTGCGCGGACTTATTTTGATTTCGGGGTCAACAGTCACAAGGCGGCAAGTGTTGCAGGACGCTGTACAAAGGGCATGACCCCTTCTAAATCTCACCCAGCTACACAGGGACCATGGAAGATCCCTGGGCACGACGCCCCTTCCCACTCTCGGACACGCTAGGAAGCCACTGGACCCGGGAATCGGGATCACCCATCCCCCAACAGGAGAGACCCCCGGTAAGTTCCAACCTAATACCCAGTGGGCAGATTCAGAACCTACGTAGAGATAATCCCCACCCTGCTGGGCACTCCCAGGTCTCACACAGATGATCCAATTATCTGGTGAAAGTTTACAACCCTTGGAAATGTGCGCAGCTCTGCTGCAAAGTGCCTTCAGATCCCAGTCTGTGATGTCACTGGCCAGTTTCCAAGCCGCGGGAGCGGCAAGGCTATTGGAGCTGAACTGCAGATTTACCCGCTACAGGAACCAACCCCAGGCAAACTGTGAGATATTTGAAACTGTTGTATATCGGACTTTTGTACTAGTATGGGCCCTTCTGGCGGGGAACCAGAGTTTACTTGTACACAGCTCCGCCACCTGGATTAGTTAGGTCTCCACCTGGGAGGCGGGGCTGAATGACTCACCTTATAGGGGTGGAGTAAGGCAATGCTACTCCTACACCAAAGCGCCCCCTTTGGACCCAAGTCCAGAAGACAGCAAAAAAAAAAAAAAAAAAAAAAAATTCCACATGGCCAGAGGCCCCAGACAAAAAAAAACAGAGCGAAATGTCTCCAACAAAAGAAAGCAATGCTATTCCGTCCAGCCCGAACCACCTCACCACAACTGAAACACATGAAAACGATGACAATTCTACATTATGGAAAGTGATAGAGTCCCTTCAAAAACAACTTAAAACTATGAAGGAATTCAAAGAAGCCACAATCTTACAAGTCAAAACAATGAATAACATCATTAAAGAGCTCCAAGCCAAGGTGACCCAGCTTGAACAGGAAAAGGATAAAGCAATAAAAGATCTCCAGACAAAAACAAGCAAACTGGAGAAGGAAATGTACAAAACGAACAATACCATTCAAGACATGAAAATAGAAATGGAAACAATAAAGAAAACACAGTCAGAGTTAAAAGAGGAAATGGAGAATCAAGAGAAGAGAACAGGAACTACGGATGTGAGTATGAAAAATAGGATGCAAGAAATGGAAGACAGGATCACAGGCATGGAAGATTCGATGGAAGAAATCAGTACAACATCCAAATAAAATGAGAAGGCTAAAAAATCTCTCACCCACAACATCCAAGAAATCAAGGACTCAATGAAAAGACGGAACCTAAGAATTATAGGCAGAGAGGAAAGAGAAGACTCCCGACTCCATGGTCCAGGAAATATCTTCAACAAAATCATAGAAGAAAACTTCCCAAACCTAAAGAAAGAGGTGCCAATAAAAATCCAAGAGGCTTACAGAACACCAAACAGATTAGACCAGAAAAGAAACTCCTCTCGCCACATAATAATAGAAACTCCAAATGTAGAGAACAAAGAAAGGATATTAAAAGCTGTAAGAGAAAAAGGCCAAGTCACATACAATGGCAGACCCATCAGAATCACACCTGACTTCTCCTCAGAAACTTTAAAAGCTAAAAGGGCCTGGACGGATGTGCTACAAGCTCTGAGAGAACATAGGTGCCCAGCCAGACTACTATACCCAGCAAAACTCTCTATTAACATAGAAGGAGAAAACAAGATGTTCCATGACAAAATCAAATTCAAACAATATCTCCTCACAAACCCAGCCCTGTAGGGGTTAGATAAATTAGATTTAGAAAATATATAGGGGTTTCTGATACTGTCTCTTAATTCAGGGCATGAAGAGCATTATCAGCATGTGGACTAAAAACAGGAAACAAACAGGAGACTTAATAGACTGAAAAACAAGGTTGAAGTCAGGAAAAACAGGAAAGACTCAATAGACTGAAAAACAAGGTTGAAGTCAGGAAAACAGGAAAGACTCAATAGACTTGAAGAAACAAAGTATCTGGCCTGACATTGTTTTCAGCTGCTAAGTGGGCGGAGCCCAAATTAAGCTGAAACAGAGTTCCTCCTATTTAAGGACAGTGCATGGAGCCCAGAAAGGAGAAGAGGCCCCTGATGCTAGAGAGCTCCAAGAGTCCTGCTGAAAAAAGTGCTGGCCATCATTTGATGGCCAGATTTCCCTGAAGCAGAAAGAAGCTGGTGAGCAAAGAAAGCCTGAGCAAGACACCAAAAGGCCAAGGACTAAACCCTGTGGCTCAGCTTTTGCCTAGAGGGGTTTGATCTGTCCGAACAGTGGCCTAAAAGAAATTGTGCATGGCTTTAAGGACTGAGGCAGAGCAGCTGAGTTCCTGATTCAAAAGAAGTAAGTTGGCCTGCAGATGGCTGGGGTCTCCCACAGAGAAGAAAGCATGAAGTCTTATTTAAGGTGAGACTGCAATAACCAACTTACCCTGACGAACCTGCATCTGAGATATCCAGAAAAAGGACTGCTAAGTGCATTAAAGAATCTACAACCAAGACTGTGTTCCTGACGACTGAGGACCTGCTCCAGAGACTGTATCATTCTAAAAGGTTAGAAAAATAATTATCAATAGGTTTAGTGGATAGGTTAAAGGGGTTGTAAGAGTTTATAGGATTAATAGTTAAGAAATTGTTGGTGTTTGTTATAAGAGAATTTAGTAATAAATAAATAAGTGATAAATAATAATTTAAAAGTTCAGTTACACAGCCCTACAGAAGATCCTAGAAGGAAAATTCCAACACAGAGAAGATAACTACACCAAAGAAAACAGAGGAAATAGAAACCTCCACAGCAACTAAACAAAAAGAAACACAAGACAGCCAGCTATACCAAAATAATGGGAAATAACAACCCCTGGTCACTAATATCCATCAACATCAATGGACTCAACTCGCCAATAAAAAGACACAGACTTACAGACTGGATCCGTATAAACTAGTGTCAGGAACGTTCTGTCCAAGAACTGCTGGTGTTCTCAATTGCCACTTTTGCTTAAAAATATCAGATGCATATCACAGCATAATTCAATAAAAAATGACACTTTGAATAATGGTTGCAAAATATGTAATTACTCCTCTGACTTGGGCCATTGAGCTGAATACAATCTCATTTTTTGTCTTCTTGCCATTGTACCTGGACGTTTCCCAGTTAGATAATTCATTGCTGGATATGTACCATTTACCAGACTCCGTGAAAGTTAAAGCCCAAAGAAAACCACAGATCATCGTGTGAAACCCGTCATTACAAAGCAAAAAGAGGCACCAGTATGTTAATTATGTTGTTGAGGGTCACTCATTAAATAGGTGAGGAAGAACTTCTGACGCCAAGATTTATTGCAGTATCTTGGTCAAACATTAGATTCTTTGTATGGATAAAGAATCTATCTGTACATTTGGGGCTGACAGGGTGGCTGAGCAAATAAGGGCTCTGGAGCCAAACTTGATGAGGGAGGTCCATCCCAGGACACCCATGAGAGGAGAGAACTTCCACTGGTTTCCTTCTGACCTCCATGCAAGTGCTGAGTGTGCTCATGCATGCATGCTAAATGGTTGTAAATTTCTCAAAAAGAATTTCATTTGGATAGAGGTGTTAGGCTTGAAGTAAACTATGAATACAGACAGGGACCTCATGGTAATCACAAAATCATTCTCCAATGACTGAAATGAGCAAGGAATGCCTCTTCCCAACAGAGCTCAAAGTTCGGGTAGGCGTGACATGAGGCAATGAGATTCTAACTACTGCCTCTGTCCTCTGCCCTCAGGGGCAACTTCTAACATGGTAACAAGAGGAAGAGAAAGTTGAGGTTTGTGATTACATGTCAGCACACCTGCTCAAAGCTCATTTTTCAACATGTAATCAGCAAGACATCAAGAGTAAGATATATAACCTTTTTTGACCTGTCTCCAATATTCGACATGCATTTCATAGGTGTAGCTGTAGAGAGCCAAAAATGAAATTGTGTCAGGCAACATACGAGTTCAAGGCCAACCAAGGCATCTTACAAAACCCTCTCTCAAACTTTTTAAAAAGTTTATAAGTTAAAAAGCTGGGAGTAGTGGCACACAGCTTGAATCTCAGCATTCAAGCAGAGCCAGGAGGATCTCTCCTGAGTTCAAGGCCACCTGGTCTACCAAGTGAATTCCAGGACAGCCAGGGCTCAAAACAAACAAACAAGAAAACAAATAAAAACGTTTTAAAAGCTGAGGTAGTTGGGGCAGGAATGTAGCAGCAGGAGAACCCTTCACAGCATGCTGGGGCTGGAAGCCATCCCTAGCACTGCAAGTCAACAACAATAAACTCTAATAAAATAGGGCTGGGGACACAGCCCCATCTGTAACACACCTGCTTTGCTTTTATCTCCACCATCAATCTGTAAAAAGCCATTTGTGGAAGCTCACACCTGCAATCCCAGAGCTGGGAGATAAAGTGGTGGCAAGTGGATCCCTAGGTTACCCTGGCCAACCTGTTTAGTCTATTTGGTGAGTTCCAGGCCAGTGAGAAATCCTATCTTAAAAAAAATAGTGGACAACACACACACACGCATACAGACACACACACACAATACTCACATACTACAGAGCAATAGTAATAAAAACAGCATGGTACTGGCATAGAAAGAGACCAGTTGATCAATGGAATCAAATTGAAGACCTAGCAATAAACCCACACACCTATGATCACTTAATTTTGACAAAGAAGCCAAAACCACACAATGGAAAAAGGACAGCATCTTCAACAAATGGTTCTGGTTTAACTGGATGTCAACATGTAAAAGAATGCAGCTAGACCCATATTTATCACCTTGCCCAGAACTTAACTCCAAGTGGATCAAAGACCTTAACATACAACTGGACACACTAAATTTAACAGAAGAGAAAGTGGGGAAAAGCCTTGAACTCATTGGCACAGGTGACAACTTCCTGAACAGAACACCAATAGCTCAGGCTCTAAGACCAACAATGAATAAATGGGACCTCATGAAACTGAAAAGCTTCTGTAAGGCAAAGGATCTGTCATTAGAACAAAACGGCAACCTACAGATTGGGAAAAGATCTTTACCAACACCACATCTGACAGAGAGCTAATATCCAAAATTTATAAAGAACTCAAGAAATTAAACACCAAGAAACCAAATAACCCAATCAAAAAATGGGTTAAACCAAGAATTCACAAAAAAAAGAAATCTCTAAAGACTGAGAGACATTTGAAGAAATGCTCAACATCAGAGAAATGCAACTCAAGATGACTCTGAGATTTCATCTCACACCTGTCAGAATGGCTAAGATCAAAAACTCAAATGACAGCACATGCTGGCAAAGTTGTGGAGAAAGGGGAACATTACTCCATTGCTGGTGAGAGTGCAAACTTGTACAGCCACTGTGAAAATCAGTGTGGTGATATCTTAGAAAACTTGGAATAGCTCTACCTCAAGACCCAGCCATATCATTTCTCAGTATACATACAAATGATTCCTCACCAAACCACAAGGATATATCCTCATCTATGTTCATAGCAGCTTTATTTATAATAGCTAAAAACTGGAAACAACTCAGATGTCCCTCAACCAAAGAATGGATAAAAAAGCTGTGTTACATTTACACAATGGAATACTACTCAGCTATCAGAAACAAGGAAATCATATAATTTGCTTCCAAATGGATGGAACTAGAAAAGCTCATCTTGAGTGAGCTAACCCAGACCCAGAAAGATGCACATGGCATTGATTCACTTATAACTAGATTTTGGCCATATAGTACAGGATAGCCATTCTATAACCAACAGACCGAAAGGAACAGGAACATAGACTTTGTTACTTGTTAGTGGGATACTTTGCCCTAGTGGAGCTGCCATGTAGGCCCCCAGTGCAAGAGGAAGCTCTTAGCACCTATATGGCTGCTGAACTGAAAGGGGCTGATATGTAGGGCACCCCACATGGGAGGAGTAGGATAGGTGGGAGAGGGGGAAGAGAGTGAGAAGGTGGACCCAGGAGAGGTGGAGGGAGGGGACAGTGATGGAGATGTAAATTTAAGTAATAAATAAACATTTTTAAAAAGTGGACAACACATACACACACATATACACTTACACTCATGCACACATACACACACGTACAACACTCACATACATTCAAATGTGCAAATGCACATGTACACACACTCCACATGCACACATTTACATATAAACACACACTGATATACACATATGAATACCATACAAACACACACACATGCACACACAGGTACACACACTCACACACATGCATGCCTATACACACACATGCACACACACACACATATAAACACACATGCACACAGATACAGACACACACATGCACACTCACACAGACATGCACACTCACGCACAGACACACACACACAAACATACATGCACACACACTCACACATACAAATCACACATCTGCACTTACATGCACATTTGAACACACATATACATTCAACACACATGCGTGCACACATACACTCACACACATTTGCACATATATACTCACACACATACACTCATGCACACACACTCACACATACATACATGCCCACTGATACACACACACAGATACACACACATGCATACACACAGGCACACAAAAAAAGATAAATTAATAAATATTTTTTTAAATTTATTCAAGTTACATCCCCATTAAAACCCCCTCTGTCCTTCCCACCCAGTCCTACCCCGTCCCACCCTCCCACCCTCTTCCCCCTCTCCTTCTCAGATGAGGGGAGCCCCCCACATATCAACCCATCTCAGTTCATCAAGTCACATGAGGGCTAAGAGCTTCTGTTGCCCTGGGGCTGACAAGGTGGCCCAGCTAGGGTAAGGTGTTCACTAACAGGGAACAGAGTCCATGATGGAGGGAGACAGTCCCTCCACCCAGCTCCTCTTGCTAAGGGTTCTACATGAAGACCATGCTGCCTATCATCTATATGTGTGTAAGGAGCCTAGGTCCACTCTATGTAGCCCTGGCTGTCCTGGACTTGCTGTGTAGACCAGGCTGGCCCCAAGCTCAGAGATCCACCTGCCCACTATAACGTGTAACACCATGCCTAGCAATAAATAATATTTTAAACACGGGACTCAAAGAAACTCCACGAAGACCGACTTACTGTTAGCCACTTGTCTGTATGGCCAAGTAGAACAGAAGGTGTAAAGATGGAATCATTCACATTCTTCACTGCTCCACTTGTTTGTGTGACCGGGGAAGTAAACATAACTCTGCTGGAGCATGGAGACCCAGTAGCAAAGGAAGCTGACCAATAGGAGTATAACTAAATCACACGAAACCTAACCAGCCCCTCACATCATCCTTGGCCAGTCCTGAACTATCTTGATATTGCTCATGTTTCTTTATGCTAACAGAAAAGAAATGGGGAAATCAGTACTTTCCATAGAATTTATGCAGTACTGTCTGTACTGTCAGTACTGTTTACCCCCAAATATTTATTCTCTGTGTGCGTGAATATATGCGTGGTACGTGTACCTGCGCATGTGCACATCCATGAATAGGCCAGAGAAATGACAGCGGGTGTCTTGCTGTATGGCTTTTGTTGGTTAGGGCCTCATTTTCTTGGTCAGGGTCTCCCACTGAACCTGAAGCTAGATGTTGCCAGCAATCTTTCTGTATCCACCTCCCACAGGTCTGGGTTTCAAACTTGAACCACACCCAGCTTTTTGTTTTTACATAGGTGCTAGAGACCCAAACTCTGGTCCTCCCACTTGAAAAGCAACTGCTCTTAGCCACTGAGCCACGTCCCTAACCCTCCCCAAACATTTCTGTATAGTGTTTTCATCTGAAGAGAGTGCTACTGATACTCATACTTTATGAGATTACTACTAAGTTCTCAAAGGCAATTAGGCATCTTAGGAGAACTAATACAAAGCCCAAGCTCACTTTATTTAAATCATGTTGAATTGACCTAATTACCTTGATTAGAAGTCTATTTCCTCTCTGAGACAACATCTCATGTAGCCCAGGCTGGCCTCCAACTTGTTGTATAGCTGAGGGTGACATTGAACTTCTGATCTTCTAGCCTCCAAGTGCTGAGATCCCAGGAATTTTCTTCCATGGCTGGTTTATGTGGGGTTGATCCCAGGGCTTCATGCCTGCTAAACAACCCCTCTACCCAGTCAACCTACATCCTCAGCCTGAGTTTTGTTTTCTATAGCTATATCTCTGTATATCTCTAGAGTATCTTCCAAACAATTGCACAATTACTTTAAAATATCACACGAAATAATCTAAGTAACAAACCCCCAAATATATTTTGATTTCCATTTCAGGACACTGACTGGGACAGAGAAAATAAATATTAGTGAGACTGGGGCAGACAGAAGAGATATGTATGATTTGGTCTTAACCTGGAGTGCGGTTAGAGTGAAGGAAGGAACACAGGGTGTAAACCCAGGAAAGAGGCTCTTTGGCATGGAATCACATTGTCCTGTGGAGCCTTAATCTCACCCACTATGAAACAAGGATAAGATACTTAATCACTAAAGTAAACCCCAGCTCAAAGGCTTTGTGTAAATTTAAACACTACACTGACACATTCAAACCTCTGGACAATTTTTTGCGTGTGTGAAAGCAAGAAAGAGCTCATATTATACAAAATTAGCTTCCTTTTTACCTTAGGTATTTAAAGGATCCCACAGGTACAATCAGAGCATCGAAGGAAGCCCACCTTAGTATTAGAGGGACAACAGAGAGAGAGAGAAACACAGAGTTTGCACTCTACTGTGCTTCCTACTTCATAGGCTGTGTCTGCATGTATTCAGTATCTCATAAAGGGAGGGAGAAACAGGCAAGAACACATCCTGTGGGAGCTATATGGGCCACATAAAATAAGCCTGGCTTTGTTGAAAAGCATTCTTATTTCCTATGCAATTGGCATGTGGTAATTATATTTGCTTTTTCATTCCTAATGAGCACCTCTTAAGTAATTGGCACCCTGTCCGTGCTGCCTTGTACTGAGAATTCCACTGGATCACTTCCATGGAAGACAGAGAGAGAGAGAGAGAGAGAGAGAGAGAGAGAGAGATTTGATGAATGGGAAGGGGTAGAATGCCCTTTATAATTGAAATCGTTTTCCTTGGTACATTTAATATTGGCAGACCAAGAAAGAGAATGGAAGTTATAAAATTGTGATTAAAGGGGAGTTTCTCCACATCTCACGGGCTCCCTCATAGAGTTACCTATAGACAGAAGGGGGAAACCATGACACTCTCATGGCCTAGAGCCTGGAAGGCAGCATGGCAGCACCAGCAGGAATTGTCAGGGTGTGTTTGGACCAGGCAGGTAAGCCAACAAGCGGTATGAAAAGTACAAATGAGGAACAACGAAGCAAAACAGTTAAGACCCAGCCACGGATGTTCTTTATGACCTTTTTCAGCTCACTACACTTGGGAATGAAAAATCAAAACGAGGAGTGACCAGTTCAGCTGCTTGACAGACTCCACACCTAGCAGTGCTGGCCTGTAATCTCGGGGGAATTGTGACTTCAAGGCTCGCCTGGGCTATAGAGCAATTCAAGGCTGTTTTGGCCACTTAGAAAAACCCTATTTCAAAATAAAAGTGAACAAAGAACTGGGGATGTGGCCTATGGTAGAGATCTTAGTGATCTCCAGTACTAGGGGAGGAACTTTAAAAGCCTCCTTTAGGGAGTGTTTTGTCTTGCTTTAATGTTTTATTACACTTGTTCATTTGTTTGTTTGTTTGTTTGGTTGGTTGGTGTGTGTGTGTGTGTGTGTGTGTGTGTGTGTGTGTGTGTGTAGGTTAGAGGACAACTTGCTCTCTCCCACCATGTGGAGAACTAAGGTTGTCAGGCTTGGCAGCCAGCGCCTTTACCAGCTGAGCCATTGTCAGTCCCTTTCATAGAGTTTTAACTTCGACTTCAATTGCAAAAGTATTTTTATATTAAAGACAGTTTGGGTCTTTAAAAACAACAGTATACTATCTGTGTTTCTAAATACAGCTTCCAAGAAAGCAAAAGCAGTGTCTGTTTACAGGACTTTGAAGGCATTGTTCATGAGGGAGTACATTTCTGGTGGGCTACAGTGACGGCATGGGGGAGGATCACCTCTCAAAGCTTCTTCCCAGTTCTTTAATGTGTTCTCAAACCAAGTCAAGCCACAGATACCATTGTTCTTATGAGAAATCAGAATTTTAAGTGCTCAGGAACCTACCAGAAAGGATAACATTCAAGAGAAACAGGGCCCAGTTCAAGACGCCAGTCTAAGCTCATGAATGTATCCCCATGACTCCTCAAAGCCTGTACCGTAATAACGGACACCCTAAGAGAATGAACTTCAGGAAAGATGTTATTTGCTGACAAGAAATCTCAAAAGAGCAAGGCATGGTAGCTCATGCTTGTAATCCCACCTGAAGCAGGAGGATTACCATGAGTCTGAGGCCAGCTTGTGTTCCAGAGTAAGACCTTCTGTCAAAAAACAAACAGCAGGAGGCTGAGATGAGGGCAGGACTGAGGGAAGGAAGGATGGAAGAAAGGGGTGAGGCAGGTGTAACCGAACTTTTAAATTATTATTTATCACTTATTTATTTATTACTAAATTCTCTTATAACAAACACCAACAATTTCTTAACTATTAATCCTATAAACTCTTACAACCCCTTTAACCTATCCACTAAACCTATTGATAATTATAACAACTACTTTCATAACCTTTTAGAATGATACAGTCTCTGGGGCAGGTCCTCAGTCGTCAGGAACACAGTCTTTGTTGTAGATTCTTTAACACACTTAGCAGTCCTTTTTCTGGATCTCTCAGATGCAGGTTCATCAGGGTAAGTTGGTTATTGCAGTCTCACCTTAAATAAGGCTTCATGCTTTCTTCTCTGTGGGAGAACCCAGCCGTCTGCAGGCCAACTTCTTTTGAATCAGGAACTCAGCTGCTCTGCCTCAGTCCTTAAAGCCAGGCACAGTTTCCCCTAGGCCACTGTTCGGACAGATCAAACCCCTCTAGGCAAAAGCTGAGCCACAGGGTTTAGTCCTTGGCCTTTTGGTGTCTTGCTCAGGCTTTCTTTGCTCACCAGCTTCTTTCTGCTTCAGGGAAATCTGGCCATCAAATGATGGCCAGCACTTTTTTCAGCAGGACTCTTGGAGCTCTCTAGCATCAGGGGCCTCTTCTCCTTTCTAGGCTCCATGCACTGTCCTTAAATAGGAGAAACTCTGTTTCAGCTTAATTTGGGCTCCGCCCACTTAGCAGCTGAAAACAATGTCAGGCCAGATACTTTGTTTCTTCAAGTCCATTAAGTCTTTCCTGTTTTCCTGACTTCAACCTTGTTTTTCAGTCTATTGAGTCTTTCCTGTTTTTCCTGACTTCAACCTTGTTTTTCAGTCTATTGAGTCTCCTGTTTGTTTCCTGTTTTTAGTCCACATGCTGATAATGCTCTTCATGCCCCGAATTAAGAGACAGTATCAGAAACCCCTATATATTTTCTAAATCTAATTTATCTAACCCCCTATAGGCAGGGAAGGAAGGAAAAATTCTGGAACACATAAGCAGAGGCATTGCGCAGAAGAAATGAAAACTGCTAATGGCCAGATGTAAACATCATGAACCTTGACCGTGTTGACAGTGTAAGGGGGAGAAATTTGGAGGCTGGAGGGAGAGCTTAGCTGCTGTAACATCTGCAAGGCGCCCATCAGGGGACCAGTGGCTGCTAAGGTTGATGGGACCACATAGAGTGTTGCCAATGTAACCACCAAAATGACTAAACAGCACAACAGAAAGACAGTCAGGGAGAATGGGATGAAACACCAAATTCTCAACTCTTCAAGGACCTAACAGGGCCTATGTAATGCTGACACATTGAGATAATACTGTGGGACTGCAGAGAGGGCTCAGTTGTTAAGAGATGCTGTTTTTAACTGTTGGAGTTCCAGCACCCATGTTAGGTGGCTCACAATTGCCTGAAACTATAGCTCCAGGGGATCAGACACCCTCTTCTGTTTTTTTCTCACTCACAGGCATGTAACATACACTCACACAGACACAGACACATAGCCTGGTCTACAAAGTTGAGTCCAGGACAGCCAGGGATACACAGAGAAACCCGTCTCAAAAAACATACATATATATATGTATATATATACATATATATAATAAGAAACAACTTGAAGTTGTGGGATAACCCCCTCAGCATATTAAAAGGAAGTATGGCCAATATATTGGCTCATGCCTATAACCCCAGTTTGGGAGGCTGAGGTAGGAAGACTGCCCTAAGGTCAGAGTCAAGGCCAGCCCTGGTTATATAATGAATTTCATGGCAATCCAGACCATAGCTTATCACTCTCTCAAACAAATAAATTATGTAGTATTCTAAGTATTTAAATTACCTGTGAGGTACTGAATGAACAACAAGCAGTGACAAGGGCAATTTTACATTTTATTTCATGATGCTGACATTAGAATAGAGAAGCAGGTGAATAAATATCAGAATGAGTAGGCTTTCTGAGCTTGCACATATGAAGAAGAGTTTACATGTTAAGCTGGGAAAACAAAGTACAGAATACTTCAAACAATGATAATTATTTGTAAAAAATATTTGGCTGATATATTAAATAAATGTTTATAAAGGTAAATAAAAGACTTTTATGATTTTTTTTCTGTAGAGGAAGAACATGGGAATGGGGATGAGAGATGAAGAGAAGCTGTTTTTCCTCTAAGACAGTGGTTTTCAATCTTCCTAATGCAGCAACCCTTTAACACAGTTCCTCATGTTGTGATGACCGTGGCCATAAAATTATTTCTGTTACTACTTTATAACTGTAATTTTACTACCGTTATGAATCATAATTAAATATATGTGTCTGTCTGTCTTTCTTCCCTCCCTTCCTCCCTGCCTTCCTTCCTCTCCCCCATTTCTCTCTTTCTCTCTTTCTTTCTTTCTTGGTTTTTCGAGACAGGCTCTCTCAGTGTAAACTTGGCTGTCCTAGAACTCACTCTGTAGACCAGGCTGTCCTTGAACTCATTCAAATCCTCCTGCTTCTGCCTCCCTAGTTCTGGGATTAAAGTTGTGCACCACCTCTGCCTGGCTAATATCTATGCCTTTCGATGGTCTTAGGTAACCCCTGTGAAAAAGTCGTTTGACTCCCGAAGGGGTCCTGACAATTGCCAGAAGCACCTATGACTCTTAAGGGTATAAACTCAATTCATAACAATTAATAAGGCAGCCAGTGAGATGGCTCAGTGGGTTACAGTGCCTGCTGCCAAGCTGGTGATCTGAGTTCCATCCTGGAAGAAGAGTAAAAGGACTCCCGAGGGTGTCCTCTGGTCTGCAAAAGCACTCTGACATGTTATGTGACTCTGCCCATAAATATGTAGAAAGTTCTAATTAGTAAGTTAAAGACATAAAGAGATTGGCAAAAACACATGAAAATATCAATCCACATAGACACACATAGATAACCACTCATTCACAGTGGTGGGGTAACAAGGGGTGCAGAAATATTCATGCGTAAGAATATATAAAACATGTCCTTCTGTAGCTATACAATGTCTGCGTGTCTAGGATGTGCAGGTATTCGGATAACACAAGAGAGTGCTAAGCAATAGCAAGGGAATGGCACTGAAGAGTAGAGCTACACCTTTGGTTTTGCTCCAGAATACTAAATAATAAAACCAGAGGCTTTTTCACAGAGAGCCTAAGGAGAAAGCAAAGACAGTCTTGTAAAGTTCTCAGGCATACAAACTTCCTGTGGAGTTTGGGGAGCATATACAGACCGAGTTCAGCCTAAAGGACGATCAAACATCCGAATAATAACAAAACATCTTTCCTTTAAAGATTCCTCAAGGTCTATCTAGCTAACCCAGGACTGAGCAAGCCTCCCAGGTCACAGGGACAGTGAAACTCGCACAAATACAACATGCCACGTCTGACCAAAGGGACCCAAGGAAAATCTAACAGGACTCTGCCCAGGAGGCCTCGGTGGGTGGGAGCCAGCCCTGCATCCGTGCCAGGTCCCCACGCTCACCGCTCACCGGCTGCAAGTGGCCTCAGGGGACGCAGGCCTTGGCACTGGCTGGACTAGTTCAAGTCTACACGTGTATCCGAGTCACCCCAGCAGAGCCTTCCTGGCAGATTCGTTATGCCCTGAAGTACTTTCGGTTGGATTTTATGGTCTTTTAAAGCCACCGTGAAAGTCAGTGGGCCTGGAATTCAAACTTTTGACATCTTTCCCCTCGGTCAGCAAGACTGGAGTGTCCCAACCTGTTTCTTTTTGCAGCAGGAGTCTTAGCGTTTAAGACACACGACAGACGTGACGGGACAATAGCAGAGGAAAGTGGGATTTTTGTCTCCAGGTGGGCTAATTTCCAAATAACTCTGGAGAAAACTGTTCAAGATAATTTAACAGATTTCCTCCCTGGTTCGCAATAGCTGGGCTGTTGCACCTGCAAATTTTAATTACACGTTTTGGGTTTTTTTTTTTTTTTCTTTTCTGCCGCCAAGTTATCACTGTAATTGGAGGTTGCTTGTCTTAGCTGGGTTTGTTTCTTGTGGAGCCTAGGAGAAGCAGTTCTATCCCGGGGTTGAATGATGACGACGCCTCTCTAGCATAATTACGCTGCAAAATTCAGGTGACTTCACTTTATTGCCAATAAAATCGCTGGTTCAGCCACGTGAAGGGTTTTGATGTTCAATGCCACTCACCTGTGTCTCCCACTGAAGGAATTATATACACTAATGTGACCGGTGTGTCTGGAGGCGTTGCACTTGGGTGTTTTGGTTAAGGTGAAGTTTTTTCTTGTTTTGTTTTGTTTTTAATGTATGTGTTTTGTTTCCATGCATATATGTGTACTACCAGGGTACCTGTTGCCTGTAGAAATCAGAAAGAGCATGTCTGATGCTCTGGAACGGCGGTGAGCCTCATGTGGGTCCTGGGAACCCGAACTTGGCCCTCCACAAAAGCAGCAGGTGCCTTTAACTGCTGGGCCATTTCTCCAGCCCTTGATTAATTTAAGATTGGTAGTAACTAAAAATAGCTCATGTGGACAAAACTGAATTCATTTTAACAGATATGCTGGGAAGAGTGCCCTTTATGTACTGTGAGAAGTTCAGAGATAAGGAAAGCCTGTCCCCACATTGCGTGCGCCCTTGAGATTGGATAAACACATCCACAGTGTTGGCTGTGTTCACGGAACTGGTTTCGATTGTGAGTTAGGCTCAGTGGAGGATGCTACAGTGTCTGACATATCAGCGTGGATTCCTATCTCACCGAGTACCAAGGACTCATATTTGGAACACATACTCAGCATTAGTTCATTTGTTGGTCATCTTTTATCAAAGAAGATGGGGGCTGTTTATTTTAGATTCTCTATTATTTGCTTTTCTGCTAATTATGAAACCTTGTTAGAATTATTTTATTATGTATTTGTTATGATAATAAAAGAGAATAGAACCATAATTACCAAGAAAGAGGAAATTTGGTGAGATGAGAACTCTAACCAGCACCCATGGAAGGGAGTCTGGATCTCGGCCCAGAGTGCGGTCACCCTGTGTCAGTGACCCTCAAGAAGGGTCGTAATGGCTATTTGACGGCTTTTGGGCAGTCACCATGACTGCCATGGACTGCTACTGGTATGTAGTGGAAAGGAGTCTCAATGGGAGACATGGCTAGAAGCTAAGGATTATCTGGAATGTAAAAGGCTTGTTCCTGTATCTTCTGTGACTTTCAAGCGCAACCCAATATAGAGGTGGAAAGAAAATCTTATTGCCAACAAATTCACCCTGTTCTTTTACATAAACTTTCTTCTTGTAAGATCTTAAACAGCACTGAGTTTTCCAAAAACTAAACAGCCATATACATCCAAAGAAATCCTCACCTGTTTTGTGCAAATTTCCCATGTGTCATTTGGCAACTGGGTCCACAATAGCTATGAAAATGCACTTTGGATCATGCTGATCCAACAGCTTCTTGCCATCTCATTACCTCATCTAGCAACGTTGTGCCAAAACATTATTTTTTGTTGTTATGTCAAAATAACTTGAATTCCTTTTATTTCTCTTTTGTATTACAAACAGGACAAGATCATTACATTTAAATAATGTGTATCTGTGTGTGTGTGTGTGTGTGTGTGTGTGTGTGTGTGTGTACACCATAGTGAACAACTGGAGGTCAGATGATAACTGGTGGGAATCGGTTCTCTCCTTCTGCCATGTGGGTCTCAGGGATTGAACCCAAGAAGTTAGACTCTTTTACCCATGGAGTCACCATGCCAACCTAAAATCATGACCTTTTAAATGATGGTAGCATGCATATAATATTCACCATCCTAGTCACTTTTAGTAAAGTAATATTAAAGACACCTAGGTTGTATGTCCATCTATTCATGGGCTCTTTCCAGCTTTGCCAACCAGAAACACGCACATACATACATAATGTTTCCTTCCAAACTTAAACCACATCAGGCAGGGCTTTTGAGGATTTGAGCATTTCCAGTGTTGTTCTGGCTCTTGTACTAGTTTGGCCGTCTTGGAATGTTTACTCTGGTCAACAAAAACAGAAGTTTGTCACATACCTCAGAGATTCTTAAACTCTTTTATACTTGTGATCCTTTATCACCTAAGAATTTTTTACATGACCCCAGGATAGACAGGTCTATAAGACCAGTACAGAAATCAAATGTTTAATGATGATGAATCATATAGAAATTTATTTTAAAACAATTCTCTGATATAACTTGAAGAAATAAAAAATCAATTATTAAAAAAAGAAAAAAAACAATTCTCTGGTATGTATAGCTTTACTCATTTATTAAATAAAAAAGCAAATTTGTGTGCTAATGAGATGGATACTTGCTTTATTTTTACACAAAGAAGTAAACCTTGAGTGAGTATTTGATTCTGAAAGACATGGAGCATCTTCAGTGTCCTTTAGAGTTGAATGGTATTTTCTTGTTATAATCATCAATGCTTTCTGCTTCACATAAATACATAGTGCAAAATGGCAGAGTGATGTCCCTAACAATTTCTGAAATAGAAATTGTTTTTCAATTTCTATTTCAGAAATTGTTAGGGGCATGCTAGAAATTCTGTCTTTGTCCCCAGCCAAAATTCATCTCATGATGTGTATGTGTATGTGTGTGTGTGAGAGAGAGAGACTGAGAGAGAAACTCCAATAAGAGTTTTTAAAGCAAACATTCTAACACAATATAATCTGAAGATGTACTGTGATCATTACATGCTCAGGGATAATAGAAAGAAAATTTTAAAGTTTTTCCTTCCTTTAATTTATAATGTTTTATAGAGACAGAAGAATTTTGTGTATATAGTAAATAAATTTTGCAATTGATACTGTAGTCTCGATTCTTAGTTGAGGTGTCCGGGGCAAGTTACTGGTGTTGTGCACTGTGGTGGTGTGCACAGTGCAAAGTGTGCACGTTGTGTGTGCAGAGCCAAGACTGCAGTGACTATGGTTGTGTGTGGGCAACACAGGCGAGTGCTGCCAGAAACACGAGCCATTGCGCATTTGATTTTTACATTCACTCTTGGTTTTCATACACTCACAAGCCTTTTACTATTGTCAGTACACCCTCTCCTTTAGTAACATGATTGCACACGGAAATTAAGAAACCATGGTCTAATTTATTTAGTGTCTTGGGAGTTTACCATCATGACACCATTCCTGGATAAATGGTGGTTGGTTGGTTGGCTGGCTGGTTGGTTAAAAATATATAAATATGAAGGAGCCTGGTGTGGTTGGGAACCAACCCATGAGGTTCATCCACATTCCATGTGATGATTTCTGCATCTGGAAGGAACCAAACACAATCAGAGCACCCTCCACTGATCAGTTCTGATGGGATTACAATATTGCCTACAGCCACCACAGAATTCATATCCATTAGCCCTCCTGAACCCTTCTAAAGCCAGCAGAGAGAACTGGGTAAGGGCATGTATATTTCAGTTGGTAGAGTGTTCGTATTACACACACGCACATACACACACACACACTTGTGAGTCTAGCATTTGAAAGATAAGAAGATTGACAGTTGAAGGTTGTAACAAGCTCCAGGCTTGGGATGCATAGACACTGACTTTAAAAAAAAACAGAACAAAACAAACAAAAGTCCTGGTAGGTATCGCCTGACCCATGTGCTTCTGAGCACCAAGCCTGTGATAGTTTACCTCCCTTAAATTACAGGAAATAATCTTCTTACACACAGAGAAATCTTGTATGTCATTCCATAGCAGTGCAGGCTATGAGTAAAAAATCTCAACCACCAGCGTGAGGCCTATTTAGAAAATGGATGGGAATTAAGTACAATCAGTATTTCTCACTCTCACTGAATAAATTCACTTGGTTTGTCTGAACAGGGCAAATAGATGCACCTTATCAGAGGTTATATTTGCTATTCTGCAACTTCTTTTCAGGGACATTTATCTGAAGTGTGACTGATGGGTGAAATGCACATGAGTCAAAAATGCCTATAAATAATAAGATGTGGGCATGTTTTAAAACTGCAATTATGCAGTGTCTGAGTATTTCTTATCCTTCCTTCCTTCCTTTTTTTTTGTTGTTAGGAATATGTCACTTTCCCGAAGAGAACTAAAGTGTAGCACTCCTCTATTTCCTTTCCCATTCATTCATTCATTCATTCATTCACCAGCATGGATTGTACTTACAGGTCTGGGTAGAAGCAATCCTGACTCCCACTAATGCAGTCCACACTTAGTGGTTACTTGGAAATGTACTAGTAAGCCCTTAGATCCTCTTAACAAAAGCAGAGGGTTATTTGATGTAAGGGCTATGTAAAAGGAAAACTATTTTATAATTAGTAATAACAATAGACGTGAAGGGTTCGGAAATGCTTTGTGTGTATGTGTACTTTGAGTGCTTAGAGCAAACCAAGAGAGTGAGTGGCCGGATTATACTCAGGATATGAGTGAGACATCATCACAGAGACTGGGCCTTTCTTAGGGAGCTAGAGAGTCATGGAGTTTGCTCAGCAATAGAGTTAAAATGGTAGCAAAACTGGAACATTCCAGGACAGATATTGAGTTGTCCTTAGTGTATGACTAGACCCTCTTCAGACATTATGGAATCATAAATCTGTGAAGACTATCTTCATATTAAATGTCTTTATTTCAGTCATCCGAAATAAACATGAATGAAGAGGCATGGCCTCCCTGTCCCTACGGTTTGAATCACGGGACTCACAGAATTCTTTAATATTAGAGAA
Source organism: Lophiomys imhausi (assembly GCA_907164525.1). NCBI lineage: Eukaryota > Metazoa > Chordata > Mammalia > Rodentia > Muridae > Lophiomys > Lophiomys imhausi. The sequence continues at coordinate 256,731 of CAJQZJ010033120.1, read as the reverse complement.
ATAAGACAATTTTGTTGTTTCCAGATGATGAAGCTAAAACCCAGAAAGTTTCATTAGCCTGAAGTCAGAGGTCTCATCAGTGAGGTGCTCAACAGACCAGGCCTCTAGTGAGGATGTCTGTACTGGCTTTCTAACCAACTACATAGTCTAGAAGCGGCTGGTAGGTCAGGCCTATCTTTATCTCTGCTCCTCCTCAGCATCCTTCTCTGAATTTCCCTGCATGCACTCAGGACATCAAGTCTCACAACACAGCTTTCCCGGTGTCTTCTTTACTTCCTTGATTTGATATTGACGTTGGCCTAACCAATGTCTCAAAAGACCCCTCCTGTATCCATGAAGCTCCTGTGCAAAACTCCGTGGTTTATTTAACTCTCCTTGTTGGAGCTTAGTTGTTTTACTACCTAGAGTGTGATTGACAGCATGGTTATATTGGCCTTTATCATCTTTGCACAGTCTTGTAGCCAAGCATCTTCAGTGATAGCCAAGTTCCAAATCAACTGGTTATTCTTACTGGTAAACTTGCCCTTCACTCTCCATATAACTTTGGTCTACAGGTGGCTGAGGCCAGTCTAACTATGTTCTCCTAAGACTGTTGATATCTGATTTACTCAGACTCTTGGACAATATGATCATTATCCCTATGTACTTTATATACTATGTTTTTCTATCTAAAATTAGTTTCTAGTAGATGGTGTTCTGTTTGAAAGGAGAGGGTGAAGACCAAGTTTTAAAAAGGTCTTTCTGACCCTAGGTAAACTCAAAGTTACCTGTTCTTCAAGATTAATCTTCACCCCTGCTTCCCCCTCAACAATTAATCTTACAGCTGTGTCGTTGTCGTCGTCGTCGTCACTGTCATAAGAATCCAGGCAACATGTGCCTCACTCCTCCCCATGTGCGTCCCAAATGCTTTTTGCAAAAAGAATTTGACAGCCTGAATAGAAGAGTGTTACTGGGGGTGGGAGGAAAGCAGGAGAGAGGTAGGAAGTGTTTTTTCTTTTCCATGACATTTGAGCTGTGATTTGTCAGGAAGGGAGGGCTCTGAGTGGGCTTTCATTCCATACATAGTGAGGCTCTGAGCAGAGCAAAGCACTTGCTGACACAGCCCTCCTGGAGAACCTCTGACACTTGGTGGGAGCAACAGCGTCTGCAATATAAACCAGGGGTTAGTCTTTCACCCTGCATTAAAAAACCAAAAACAAAAAAACAAAAAAAATCAAAAAAGCTTCATATTACATTTATTTATGCTATCGTGGACAGGGCTGTGTGAACATGTGACCACGCATGTGTAGAGGTCTGAGGACAGCTTTTGGGAGCTGGTTTCTTCTCCACCACATCGGTTCTGGGATAGAACTCAGGCTGTGAGGCCCAAAGGTGCTTGCCTTGCCTGCTGAGCCATCTTGCCAGCTTCACACTTCAGCTGAAGGTCTGGATCTTTGGTAGCCAGGCCTTTAGAGTGCTCCCAGTATTCATCAAGCAAAGGATGCTAGAAGTTCTTCCTCGCTGTGTGTTGTGACGTTGAGTTAAGATACTACATGGAAAGTGCTTTATAAATTATAACCCAACACACAAATCCATTCCACTTTAGTATTAAGGTGTGTTCAGCTCAGTCCTGTGTTAAGTACTGCTTAGGCAATGGAGGGTGGGGGCGGGGGAGTTGGAGAGCATCCCATGCATTCTTAAAAATATTCAGCAATAATTCCTCTCTGTTCCCTCCAAGTCAAATCAAATGTTTACAACCAAATTGAAGAAGAAGAGGTGGCAGGGGTAAAAGGTGGGAGGAGACACAGGTAGGAAGGAAGGAAAAGAAACTGTTTATTTTCATAAGGAAAATACATGGGAAAGAAGCTTTAGAATTGTTTACTTTAGAAAAGGGTCTCATGTACCCCACAATCACTTCAAACTCAATGTTTATGTACCAAGAATGGTCTTCCTTCTACTTTCCATGTGGCATGCACCTCTGTGCCTGGTTTTGTTTTGCTTTTTGTGCTGTGCTAGAACCCAGGGCTTTAGACACGGTAGGCAAGCATTCTATCAGCTAAGCTACATTTTTCTCATGACAGTTGTGGATGTTTTGCCTGCATGTCTGTTTACTTGTTTTGTGCCTGATGCCCTCAGAGGCCAGAAGGGGGCGTCAGATCCCCATGGCTGTGAGCAGCCATGTGGGTGCTGTGAATCAAATCTGGGTCCTCTTGAAGGGCAACGATTGCTTTTAACCCCCCGGACCATCTCCCCAGCCCCTCCATCTTTAACAGTACCAACCCACAGAAGTCACTTCAGCATAAGACAGCATCAGTGCAGGACAGGCACCATCAGTATTTGCAAATGTTTTTTTAACTTGTATCATTCTAGGGTGTAATCACTAGATGAAAGGTGATATAAATGCCCTATCTCAGGTTTTGTTGTTGCTGTTGTTTTGGGGTTTTGTTTTGTTTTGTTTTATGTCAAAAGGAAAAACTATGTAATAACCGGGCCAGAAGCTTAGGAGTAGAGTGCTTGCTTAGCACATGCAAGGCCACAGAAAGGAAAAAGCCTGGGCTGGTTGGCCCCACTATTATGTGTTAACTAGTCCATCTTCCCCATTGATAACTCTGCTTCTTCCTTTTGCTGTATTTCAGCTTTCTTTAACATCACCTTCTAGAGTATTGCCACTGTGGTTCATTAAGCACACAGGAAATTAATTCTCTATTGACTGTAGAAGAAAAAGACCTCAAATGGTCTAACTAAAACCCTGCAATATGTTTAAGAAAACGTGGCTTTGACCATCTTGGTTGGGATTTCATAGACAACATTTCTCTGAAATTGTCTTGTTCATTCCATTGCTGTTTTCTTCTGACAGATTGAGAGACGGTACTATGTGAAAATGCTGCCTAGGGAGGGGTAGATATGGCAGCTTTTAAAAACAGATGAAGAGAAATCTCAGTCACCAGCTTCAGAGTATATGTTTATTTCTTGTTTTGATGAGCAAATCCCAGTCCTCTATCTCAGCAAGAGTCCAGGCTGCACTCAGACAGGGTCCTTCTTTGGAGCTACAGAGATTAATATATCCTTATTCTCAAGAAGTCACAAGTAGATGCTGCAGCCATTGTTACATAATTTTTTTATGTAAGTCACTTTCTGTTGAATTGTTAGCACATTTTCTAACACTCTGAGACAAGCCTGGGGTTTCTTATCCCAACATAAGGATTATCGGGAGCCTTTCAATTCCCTGTTTTGGGGGAAAATACTAAAATATAGACCTGAGTGTTTATGTGGATCTGTTGGAAAAATGATTTGTGCCAAATCAGGCACCTAGTATCAAAGGAAGGGTGATAGGTATTTGGATTCCAAACAGGGACTAGCTTTGCTGAGACGCTCTAGATAATTTCCATTCATTTCTTTCTCATGCAGTCAGGGGAAATGTGTCCTGCTCTTTTGTCTCAGTGAGAAGCCCAAAGTGACACTGACCTCTATGCTGATACCTTCATCAGTCTGGGGACACCAGGGACAAATCCCAAGTGAAAATTAACATCTGGATCACCCTTCTCTTTCTCCTTCAAGCTCCCACTCCCCATACAGTGATTTGGGGACTGTAGCCTAACCAGAAGAGGAAATGCCTGTTGTGTGGGCTATGACTTTGGAATGAAACCACAGAACCTGCAGAGTCAAGTTGAGCCTCCAATGACAGTCTCTGGGATCCCATGGCACACAGGGTGCTCTGCACAGTGTTCCAGCAGATGCTCTATGAACAACCACCCTCCCAAGCTGCAAGTTCAGACTCCCCATCAAGTTGGAAAAAGATTCACAGAGCTCCAACCAACCTCACCCATGGTGGGCAGCGAGCTTTGTCTGTGAATTGTTAACCAGCTCAGAGATCCTGGTGGTGTGGTGGGAGGGGCAAGTTCTGTCAGTTTGTTTGGGGACAGAAAGAGCTTGATGGAACTGGTCTGGTGCCTTTGAGGTGCAGGTGTGAGGCTGCCAGCGTTGGAGGCACAGCCAGGGAAAACAAAGGCAGAAAGCTGGGCAGAAATCCCGTCCTTGTGGAATCCAGCTTCCTACTCCCTCCATGCTGGGGTCACAGATAAAGAACCCAGGGGCCTTGGACAGCTCATAAAACTTTGAAAAGTCAAATTTCTGGACCCAGTGTGTAATCCAATGGTAGAACATATGCCCAGAATGTTTAATTCCAAGAAGAGAAGGCAAGGGGAGGGAGAGGAAATATGAATGGGAGAAGAGGAGGAAAAAAATCAGTAATAGTAATAACTATTGATAGTTTAATGTCTATCCCCAGATCTTGCATGGAAATAGTTTAAACAATATTTAATTACAGCAGTGAAATGGTAACTCATTGGGCTTAATTTAGTTCACAAAGCGGTTCTTGGTCATTATACCCTTGGATCTGTGTTAGGCACTAAATGCGAAATGAAGCAACAGAACAAACCATAGGGTTCCCACTGTACCAAGACACAGGCATCATCTTGGGTAAGAAATGTAAAGAATACTTGTGAAGAAAATGATTTTGCCCCTTTAAGTGAAATTTAACATCATAAATCCAGGGAGAAAATTATCTAGGCACAAGAAAGTGTCTGAATGGGTAATTCACACAATAATAACAAAAACTAGCAATGATACTTACACTTAGCACAGATCTTTGTTTTTCCCTTTTCATCTAATGATTTCAAAGACTTTAGCAGATGCTGGTGTGTTAATCCTCTGGTACTAAAACTGACTCTTCCATGCTTCTTTGAAAGAAAGAAGAAAGGATTGGCATGATCACATCCACATCCCACAGGGAAGAAGGTTTGCACATTCACTCTACATGAGGAGCATCCAGCAAAAAATGTAAGGGTCCAATTAATTCATCCAGAAAACCAAGGTGGGACTCAGAGAAAATCAAAACAGTGCTCACAAAATGCAAACTACTTAATACATATTTATTTCTTGTATGTGGGTAGCAACTTTCAATGCACCTTTGGGTGTTCTGATTTTTTTTTTTTTTCTTTAGAGCTAGGGCTTGAACTCAGGGCCTTCCATGTGCTAGGCAAGTGCTTTGCCAAAAAGTTGTGTCCTCAGCTTCCTCAGGAGCTCTTGCTGGGCTTTCTATGTCTCAGAGACCTGGAGTCCAGGGTACATTCTGAGAAGGCTTGTTTTCAGAAACAGGAAGAAATGGGCCAGGGATAGGGTGCTTGCCATACAACTGTGAAGACTTAAATTTGAAGCCGCACCACCCATGTAAAAGCCAGGCATGGTGACCTGTGTCTGCAAGCCCAGCATTAGGGTGAAGACAGGTGATGCCGGAGGCTCACTAGCCAGCCAGCCTAGCTGAATCTGCCATCAACAGATCCCTGTCTCAAAAACTTAGAGAAAATGTCAATGAAGACATCCTGGGCTCCAGACACACCTACACAGAAAAGAGCATCTCCATATGCATATGCATACCACACCCCCACAAACACACATACTCACACTCCCACACATACACACACTCACACACACTCACATACTCACACACTCACACATACTCACACACCCTCACACATACACACTCACACTAACACATACTCACACACACACAAGGGAAAAATCAAGATTTCATCTCACAGCATTATAGACAAAGACAATAAGAAAATTTGATGTGTTTCACTCTGTCCAAGTGATCACCTCAGGAATATAACCATATGAAGAGGAAAGTTATAAATGAAAGAATTAAATGGTTTACAGAATCAAAGTGACAAGGATCCCTAATTATGTAGTAGTTGGCCCTCCTTAGCACTCTTTCCCACCTTTGTGGATTCTACACTTCTTCCCCTTCGTCTTCTCCCAGACAGCTATACTTAAAGGAAAGTTAGTGTAACTTTTGAGACTTGCCTCACACAATCCTGTCATCCTAGGAAACAGTTACAGCAGCTGTTGGCTTTTGGTGCTTTGTGATGTCTCCTTTTGCCTGGTTTTCAAGAAATAGTGTATCATGCATGGCCTTGTAACATTCCTTTGATACTCCCTCCTGCTCCCCCTCCTCTCTCTCTCTCTCTCTCTCTCTCTCTCTCTCTCTCACTTCTCTGTGGAGGTACAATTATGAACTAATATAGAAGCATTGCCATCGGCCTTACACAGAGATGAGCGCTGGAGATGTAGTTCAGCTGGTAGAATGCTTGCCTACCATGTTCAAGGTTCTGGATTCCATCTCCGGCACGGTATCAGCCAACTGTGTTGGCCCAGACCTGCAATCCCAGAAAGAGGCAAGAGGATCACAAGTTCAGGATTATTCTTAATTTGTGTATCAAATATAAAACCAACCTGGGTTAGACCCAGCCTCAAAAACAGTAATAATAAAGAAGAGAGTTAGAGGTGGCTTTGTGAAAGCCATCAGGATCTTCACAGATAATTAAGAATATGTCAAGTACAGTGAGGACATTTGACAATGCAGATACAAATGACCCAGTTTAAAAGGTCACTGCAGTGAGACAAGAGACCAGTCTAGGTATATGCATCAAGTTCATTGAGTTGAGACTGGAAAAATGACCTTTGAAGGTTACACAGCTAGGAAGTAGCAGTGGTTGCTTTTAGCAAGGTTCTGGGTCTGTTTAAGTTGCTAGCCCACTGACTCTCCATGTACAGAGAGTAAAATGGACACAGTAGCTCATGGGCTAATGGGTAACATGAACAAGTTAAATTCACAGCTATCTACATGCATGCAAATCTGCTGAGTATGTTCTATGTGTCAGTAACTGTGCCAGACAAGGTCAGTACCAATAATAAATAATAGTGCAAGGCAAAGGACACAAAGGCATCCATGAACATCCAAAGAGAATAAGCCAAACAAAGCCAGGATACAATGAAAAGCGACACTCTGTCCTGGGGAGGGTACTGCCTTTACTTAGCCTGTCAATCACTGAACTGTGGAATTGGCCTGGACTAGTGACAGGCAAGCCATTGGAACAGGAGAGCATGGAGTGAATGGTATAGATTTGGCATGGATACAATAGGACAAAGAAGAAAATTTTCAGGCTTGGAGGCATTGTGAAGATGGGGGTATAGAGATGTCTAGAGGAATTTAAGTAAGTTCCCCATCCAATTCGTATCCTGGAAGTGACTCTATTTAGAAATACAGTCTTTAAGGAAGTAACTATGATAAAAAGAGGTCCTGGGGGTAGGACCCTAATCTGGTAGAGGGATCTTTGGAAAAGGAAAGAGAGAAAAGACATTAGAGATCTCTTTACATTCTTTCAACCAGAGAAGAGGCAGCCAGACCTTACTGCCACCTTAATTTTGGACTCTAACCTTCAGAACTATGAGAGAATAAATTTCTATCATTGAAGTCATCCAGGCTCAAGTACTTTGTGATGGCAGCTAAAGCAGACTGATGCAATGGGAACGACTGTCAATTCACCTATTGATGAAGGCCCACTATGGATCGAGAGCAAGTCATCCATTAGAGATGGCAGGGCTTGGTACTCCTGTGGAGGTAAGAGGCTGAGAAGGAGCTGACAGAAGAGCAGGACTTGTTCAAAGTCTCAGACAGATGGCAAGTTATGGTGGCTTTAAGCTTTCCTTGAGTCTGAGATTCAGGCTGGACCTGGGGATAAAACAAGAATTAGCATTTCAGTCCAACGACTCTTAATTAGGAGCCTCGATTCAAGGACATTCTGGTACATGCATCTGAGTTCAGCCCAGATTCTTAGAAATAAGTTGCTGGGATAAAAGTTTACACATTTTGCATACTGGTATCACCTGCAATCCATCCGCTGTAAGAGGGTACCATTATATACACTTCTAGCAATAATGGATGATATGTGATTATTGCCCCACATCCCAGCCACTTAAGCTATTTTGGGTCATGAACTCCTTTAAATTTTTTCTGCAAACTGTGGGTCTCTGTCCTATATAAATATGCATATATAACATATAGATGCTGCAAATAGTTTCTGTGGGTTTTCACCATCCAGGAGCTTGTCCCCAATATGAAAAGCAACTCTTTTTTTTTTTTTTTTCTGGCTTATGAGACAGGGTTTCTCTGTGTAGCTGTCCTGAACTCTCTTTGTAAACTAGGCTGGCCTCGAACTCACAGAGATCCACCCACCTCTGCCTCCCGACTGCTGGGATTAAAGATGTGCATAACCACACCTGGCCTGAAGCAACTCTTAATACACAGGTATGAATGGGTGTCCATCCTAACTGCTCACTGGAGTCATCTGCAAAGCTTGGACAAGCCTCCAGTCTGGAGCACTGGCCAGACTCAGTCTATCAGGCTTCCTAGGGAAGGAGCTAGAGCATATTCTGCAATCTCTACACATGATTTTAACTCACAACTAGACTCAAAAGCTACTGTAGCAGAGGAGAGGTCTGAGGGAGATTAAAAGAAGTAAATAGCACCTAGACCTAGTGACATGGCTTTTCAGGTAAATGTTCTTGTTGCTGAGCCGGAGACCTACATAGTGGAAAGAGAGAACTGATCCCTACAAATTGCTCTTTTGACAACTGTAGGTATACCATGGCATGCATGCACATGATCCCCCCCCCACCACACGCACACACATACAACGCTAAATAAATACAGTTAAGACAATTGTTTTAAAGAAGAAAGACTGAGCTGGAGAAATGGCTCAGTGGTTAGGAACATTGGCTGCTCTTCCAGAGGAGCCTGGTTCAATTCCCAGACCCACATAGAAGCTCATCACCATTTGTAACTCCAATTTCAGGTGATCCAACACCCTTTTCTGGCATCCATAGGTCTAGGCACTCACATGGAACACAGACATATATACAAGCAGAACACTCATAATACATAAAATTAAAAATTAATAAAAATTTTAAAATAAATCACTAAAGAAAAGGTAATGTAAATCGGCAGAGGAAAAAGAATGAATTTCCCACTGAGAAAGAAAGCTGGTATTTTAGTGCTAGGCCAGTTCAGATTTAGGCATCCTACCAGCCTCTCCCACATTGGCTGAACTGTGGAAGGGGCATGAAAGATACCATAGTCCTGAACTGCCAAATTAAGGAGGTTCACCAGGCTTCATGCCCTTGACCCTCACCCCATCTTCCTTATTTGCTGATTCATTCTTTGGGGTGTTGTCTTAATCCATCATCTGCTGCTATTACAAAATACCTGAGAGAAGATGACTTATAAGGAAAGAAGTTTATTTTGGCTCATGATTCTGGAAGCTGGGAAATTCATAAACATGGTGATGGCAAGGGCCTACTTCAACTCATGACAGAAAGCAGAGGGGCAAGCAGGTTGGTACAGAAGGAATACACACACACACACACACACACACACACACACACACACACACAAGCAGGCTGGTACAGAAGGGACACACACTGTACACACACACACACACACACACACACACACACACACACACACACACAGTGGCATCATTTTTTAACAACCCAATCTTGTAGTGACTAATCTAGCCCCTTCAGAGAGGTATCTCTGTCCCCTCTGTTTTATAGTGCTGGAGAACAAACACAGGCCCTTTGTGTTCTAGGTTAGCCCTTACTACTGAGCTACAACCCCAGACCTTATGTTAGTTCCTCACCTTCCAATACCATTGCAACAACAATCAAATATCTACTTCAGATATTTGTGATTCAGAGGGGACACAAATATCATACCAGAGCAGCTGTGTGTATCCACCTTCTCCTTGGCCTGTGGTTCTCAAGAGTAAGGTGGGGATCCAGCAGCAACAGTCTCTGGGAGCTTGAACCCCCTTGTCCCTCCTGGGACTGGCTCCACCAGACACTAAGAGAAGGTCCAGCACACTCAGTTTCCATTAGCCTCCTGGGCCATTTGGGGGCAAGCCAAGTGTGAGAATCAGCTGGGACAGCTAGCCAGGTGTTGTCCAAGTGGGTGGACTTTCTAGCATTGCTTTCTTTGGAGTCCTTTTACAAAGGGGGGACTCATGTCAGAGAAATCTTATAGAGGATGATGGGGGATTAGAATGGGGCTAAATCCTGGAAAGGTTAGATTTAGAGCTAAAGAAAAGAAATATGGTAATGTCTTGGCCAGGGGAAGACATGTATTGCAGTGGTGTTGGAAATCAGAGTTTAGGTAGCCTTGACCCCAGCCCCGCCTCTGCCTACCTTCAATGATTGACAGGTCACACTGGTTCAGCATGTGGGTCTTCTAAGGAAGAAGTTTCCTAATTTTCATATAATTTTCCAAGAGATTCACAGTCCCGATGTGGCTAGCTACCGTTGCCTGAGAGGAAATGGCCTCCTGGTTTGATAAATTCTATTAGGTTTAGAAGCCGTGTGTTTCTTGTGGTGGGCTCAGATTGGTATTAAAATTGTCTGTGCTGAGTGTGGCATCCACATCCCTGAGCCACATTGCTGACCTCTGGAGTTGGCACCCGAGAGTCTGCATTTTTAAACAAGCTCTCCAGGTGGATGGGAGATTCTGATGCAGCCTCAGGCCCCATATCTAAAAGCCAGCAGTGCTAGGGCCGGCCGAGAGACAGTTCAGCTGGTAGAGTGCTTGCCTCCCGAGCGCTAAGAACATGAGTTCAATTCCCGGGCCCTAAATGGAAAAGGCAGATGTGGGTGAAACCTACTTATACCCAATCCCAGCAGTGAGGAGCTAGAGACCTGGGATGCCCTGGCCGCTCATTCTTGCCTACTCTGTGAATTCCTGGCCAGTGAGACACCCTGTTTCAAAAAACAAAGTGTACAGGACCTGAGGAATGACACCCTGAGATTGAGATTGACCTCTGACCTCTGGCCTGAACACACAAATACACACACACACACACACACACACACACACACAGAGAGAGAGAGAGAGAGAGAGAGAGAGAGAGAGAAAGAGAGAGGGGGGGGGGAAGGAACTATGAATTTAGAATACATGTTAGTCACCAAAACACAGAGCTAAGGTCCAAAAAGCCAATTGCTATCAGTCAGTCACCTAAATGTCACCAAACTGGGACTGATGCCATGGCCACCTCGCACCTGGGCCTCTCTCTCTGTAATCACCCCTAAAAGCTGTCTTCTGTATGTCACCATATGGCTGCAGAAGGGGCCTGGCTTGCATATCGCCTTCAAACTAAGGTAGTTCAAAACAGCTTCCTAGGATGATAACCAGAAGGAAGGCCAAGAAAACACTGTTGATGACCCCACCAGCCTACCTGAGCCATGTCCTCTCTAGAGCCAGGTGGTGCATGCTTCCTTGAACACGTCCCCTTCTTACCTGCTCTACCATGTGCTTGATAGATGGTGCCAAAAATCCATCATCATAGCTTGTTTTCTGTCATGGAATCTCAGAGTAGGCCATTTTGCAAAGGAAAGAGATTCATTTCTTGCAGTTCTGAAATCTGGGAAGTCTGAGATCAATGAAAAGGACAAAATTCAATGAGAGCCTTTTCGCTGGTAAGGATGATGCAGAGGCCGGAAGCAACAAAGGTGTCTGATGCAAGACAGAGCAACTGTGCCAGAGTGAGCTGGTTTTTATGACAAAGCCACTCCTGCCATTACCCATTAAGCCATTAATCCCCGAGTGGATTAATGGGTCCATGAGGGCCAAGCCCTCCTGACCCAGTCCTCTCCTAAAGGTCTCACTTCTCTAGTGTCATTAACATATCACTTTGGAGATTAAGCCTCTAGCACATAAAATTTGGAAGATACATTAAAACTACAGCATCCACTGATGATGTGTTTTGATTTCTGAACGTTTAAATATTTAATATTTTGAACTTCAACAGTAAACTCTTTGGGGTTGAATCTGTGGTAATATACTGAAACACAGATTTTTTTTCTTTCCTGTAAAAATAGAAAAAGAATCAAAAGAGACTGGCCTGGAGAATTGTTCAGAAACTGTGTGCTCTGGAGTTAGACTAACTAGCTAGGGAGATATGGGAGGAGTTATTTAAGCCCTCCAGGTTTCTACTCATGTGTAACATAGGAACCTGCTTCACTTGTACTTGTAAGAAAGAAATGAGTGCTCTGTGCCCAAACCCTCATCAAATACACCCTAAATGTGAACCCACACATGCACAAACGCATGAACACGCACCCCTACCTAGGTTAGATGTCTACGGTTTCTATATCTTCATTTTTATAGCCAGAAAAATACCATAAACCAGTCTTGTTTTGAGCTTTTTAACATCAGGAAGGAGCCACAGAGAGAGAGATGGTTACAAAGTGGATGCCATCAATATTAGAAGAGTCTGCTTTTATTTGGAGAAGTCATTTATGATTCTGGGATGTCCCAGTCAGAGGACAGACAGTGGAAAGAGTAACCAGAACAAGTTAGGAATGTAACGTAGTAACACTGCCCCAATGCTGCTGCCTGCTCTACAAATGTGGCTCATAGGGAGGAGTCCTTGGACTACAGTGTTTCTAGGTTTCCTTTCCCTCCCTAAAGCAGTCCTCCTTCAGGTATGAAGCTCCAGCATCAAGATAAAGAAATGGAGCAAACTCATCCCAGGGCTTCTTTAAATATTCAGAAAAACCCATGTGCCCCCATCAGTTAAATTAAGCTTTTCTAAGAAAAAGTAAGTCAATTAGTTCAAAATGTGGGTTAGCGCTTCTGGGTATTTAAAAGGAGCTCCCCCCCCCCTTTTTTTTCTTTCTTTTAGTTCATTAGAAACACAGCCACAGGGCAAGTACATACCAGCTCCTCCTCACATCTGTGCGGAGCCACCAAACACCTTGATATCAGTTTCTGATATCTGGAGCTTCAAATGCTGGACCTTAAACAATCTCAGGACTTTGACTGTATCATTAACATTAACCCCTTTTACTTCATAGCCTTCATCTTCACTTTCATTATCAACAGTCATCAAGAGGTACCTATCAAGGCTACCAAGGAAGTGTGTTTCCTTCTTCATTTAGCAATACTTTGTGAACTTTTGTCCAAAAGCCCAGGTCTCTGAGACATTACAAAATATCATGTGGAACACGCTTTGAACATAAACTGCAGAACTCAGACCCAGTGGCCTAGCCACAAACCAAACGAAACCAAACAGAAATAAAACAAGATATTTCTTAAGAAAATAGCCTTCTGGAAGTGGTTGTTGTTTGTTTGTTTTTGTTTTGTTTTGGTCAATGACTATTAACATTGTCATGACTTGTGAAATGGTCACCTAAGTGCTTTCTTTAGAGACTGTGCTACTTGATAATGATAAAAAAAGAAAATTTTATATCAGTATTTGGAGATATTGTTTTTTTATTGTTCATTTTGCTTTGATCTCACTACTTCAATAAGCTCTTTGAATACAGCAAATAGTTTCAGAAACCTTTCATATACTGAACTAATTGTAAGTAACTCTATTATTCAAAAATATTTATTACATGACATTAGTGAATATTACTAGTTCTTCTTCCACTTTAATTTTTATTGAGATGAAATGGAAATATATATTACTTAACACACTACTGATGGATGCTTCAGTGGACTCTTTAGAGATACACGGCTAGAAGATAAGGAAATGACTCTCCTTGTTAACAGTAGGTTAACTTCTTCAAATATTTTCACATTTGAATTCTTTATTGGCCAAGTGACATTTCATTGTTAGGATATTATAACAAAGGGAGATAGCACATTTTCAGATTCCATAAACACACAACTTGCTTGCTTATGGGAAACTACATTCCTTTTGTATGTTATTCATTTAAAACATACCTATGAAACTGGTAGGTAACTATTAGCTGGAAAGGTCCAGAATTACAGTCACCTGGTAGTAATTAGAATCTGAACATTCTATTCCTGTCAATCACTGTGCTACATTTACTGTGACCTGTTTTTCTGGCATGGCATCAAAGACAAAAATATGCAATACTCTACCTTGCACCCAAGGATGCACAAAGAAGAGCCCAGAATATAACTAGAGTGCTTTGCAGGCTAGTCTGGTTGAGTGAGTGAACACTCCTTTTGGCTCCAAATGCTTCATTTCAAATTCTCTAAAACACAAATGAAGCTCTACTTCCAATAAATTTTTAGGAAAACAGAACCACTGTCTGACAAAGATTATGCCATGTTTCAGCCCATTTCTACAACACTCAAAGTACAGGGCCACAGCTTAGCAGCTGTCCCCAAGTCCCAGGCACAGAAATTTGAGTGGCAGGGAATCACTTCCTTAAGAGTGAGTGGAGTGTGTGTGTGTGTGTGTGTGTGTGTGTGTGTGTG